>APFE030003393.1:28268-39625 GCA_000404065.3 Pinus taeda
CAAAGGACAAGCCTGCAATGCTGCCAAGAAAGTAGGTTCTTGTGTCCTATGGTGACCACCTTTCTTAGGAAACCTCTGTTGTACCACCACTTCTGTAGATGATGAATGGTCATCACTAGGCTCATAACTCTGACATGGTTTTGGAACAAGATGAGCAAGCTGAAAGGTAAATAGAACTGCTGCCTCTGCTTGCAAAATGCTGAGAAGTATGCTGTTTTCAAGGGGAAAAAATCATAAGGGAAATGTTAGGGGAGGGATTTTTAATAAGGAATGGGAAAATATATAAAAACAAGGATTTTTAGGGATAATTCACAAAATGTTAAACACATCATCTCAT
The DNA here is from genome assembly GCA_000404065.3 of Pinus taeda. Taxonomy (NCBI): domain Eukaryota; kingdom Viridiplantae; phylum Streptophyta; class Pinopsida; order Pinales; family Pinaceae; genus Pinus; species Pinus taeda. The sequence continues at coordinate 28,606 of APFE030003393.1, forward strand.
CTTGCATCATTAGGAAATCATTTGCAGCGAAATACTTTATTAGGATTTAATCATAAGGTAATAAGACTTCTTTTACATCTTGTCATAAGGGAAACAGGATTTTAGGGAAGGAGTAAAGAGGAAAACAGGGCTTGGTTTTGGGGAGACACAACGATATTCTTTTGCAGACAATAACTACAACAATATGTCCATTTTATAAATATACACAACTGCATCTTTTTTGTTTTTTCTATGGATATACAACAACAGCATGCCTTCTTTTTTTCAATGACTATACACAGCAATATCTCTTTTGTTCATATTTGGTCATTTTGGCATATTATTGCTCTTTTTCTTTTTACATAACATTTTTATATTTTTTGTTATTCTTTTGTTTTCCTTGTTGTTGTTCATTTAGTTTGCTTGCTGTGGGGGGGGTATTATGGTTTGGGTAGAATGCATGAAAGGGCATTAGGGTTTTGTAAAGGGTTTTGGGGAGGGATAGGGTTTTAGGAATTTCGGATGGGAATTTAGTATTTAGTGCAAATGAGATAAGAGATAGATATATTACAACATTTGTGAATTGAATTTCATAGGAAATAAGGAGGGAATAAAGAGGGACTTAAAACCTTGAAAAAACACACAAACCCTAGCATAATGCCTACATTAACAACAGCCAAGTTTACCCATTCTCTTGCAAATCTTAAATGATAAAACCATTATACACATCATTATTTCATCATCCATTAGCATCATTTATGAATTTAGAGCCTACCTCGATCGATTTAGCACTTAGGAGGGAGATTTGGCCGATTTGGAGGGTTTCTGGACAAAACAGGTCGAGTGGTCACGCCCCTGTTCTAAGTGGTCGCGCCCCCTCTGAGTGGTCGCGCCCTTGGGAAAACTGCACTGCAGGAGGTGCACTGAGTGGTCGCGCCCCGCCCAACTGGTCGCGCACCTAGTTTGAGTGGTCGCGCCCCCTGAAAATGAACCCAATTTGCTGCAAGTCGCCCTTCTTGACCTCTCACTTGTTTTTGCAAGCTTGCAAATGCATAATGAGGCTATGTAGAAGGAAATTTAGTCTTTATAGGCCCAAATTTGAAAAAATTAAATCACCAAACCCACTTTCTAATGTTTTTTGCTTTGACATTCACTTTAACACTGTTTTAAGTTCACTTTGGAATTTGACCCTTTGAGTGCTTTAACTCCGTTCTTTTTGCAGGTTGACTATCTGATGGACTCTGATGAGGAAACCAGGGTTATTGCCGACATTCTGAAGACTTTTGAAAATTTTCCTTATTTTTGCAAATTTCACATGACCTTGGGTTTAAAAACAGGGTTTTTAAATCCAAGGTATAAATGAGATGTAGCTGATGAAAAATATCAATGGAACATATTTACATACCTCCTTCCGGCTTGCTGGGGACAATTAGACCACTCATGACCTTGCAGTGATTTTGACCAAACCCTAGACCTAAGACTTGGGATTTCAAGACAAAAAATAAAACAAGTATAACACAAGCTCATTCAAATGATATGACCTGATCCAGCAAAGCCAAGAAGGGAACAAAGACCAGCTCCTCCATCAGTGTTATGGCATGCCTAACGGGATGCAAAACTGATGCTGATGAGACACCTACCTATGCATATGCAAAGAGCTTTTGATCACCGATGGAGGGCTCAAGACCGACACTAACAACTTCAAGACTGCTTATTATATTTGTAAAGTAGGGATGAACTTCATTATTCTTTTGGTCCATCAATGATAATTTAAGTTCCTTCTAAACAGGACGACTTCATGATAAAATTCAGCCTCCTTATATGTATAGATAAAAAGTATCATGTTTGCTTATCACATTCCATAATTCGTCATTTTCTGTCATTCATCTATATCACTGTTATTGTGAGAACCTTTTGTCACTATTGAAGTGACTGTCTTACTAGGGTTACTGCCGAACTCCATTGGATCACAACCATCATGGCCATACAACTTGGTTGTCATAAGAGTTTCTGATGTACATGACTTGCCAGAGTTTTCATATATCTCTATCTCGTAATTCAATTATGTCAGCATCGGTATATTAATCACTATCTAATTGTAGGGTTGCTGTCCATACTTCAAATGCGTGCTACAAAGACAAATGCGAGCTTTAGACAATGTGAGTTATGTAATGTCACCGAGCCTCAGTGTCACATTGTAGTGCGATATCTCTATAATGTAAGAGTGCCGTAGAGCGATGCCACAAAGATGATGCCTCTGTTGTTGTGCCATAGAGTCAACGCCACTGTAGATGTGATGTCGTGTTGAAAAGATAATGATGCCACTGTTGGAATGTATATGAGCTGAGAGATACAATGCGAGTCCATTGCATTATAGAAAGCCATGCGAGTCTCACTGTTGTAGAATTCAAGTCTTAGAGGTATACATACGAACCACTGAATTATGACTACAAACCATCATACAATGCGAGCCTCATGAATAATGTATGTGAGCCATTGTATCTATAAAGCGAGACACTGTAATAGTATGTACCACAGACATATGTGATTCCTCTAACCACAGACATATGTGATGCCATTTCCATTGCGACTATTGTAAACCTCTTTTAAATGTGAGCCATTAATACATGCCCAATATAATGTGTCATAGAGTTTAGATATAATTCACGAGCCATGGGGTATATTCGTGCTACAAAGATGCGATTCACAAATTGAACAAGCCATAGAGTGATAGTGAACCATATACGATCATTGTGATGAAAGCGGGCCATATAAATGATCTATATGAACCACAAAGTTGAGTAACGAGCCACTGAGCTATGTAATGAGCTTCTGAGCTATGTAATGAGCCATAGTTTAATAGAAAGAGCCACGAAGATGCTATATGATAGAAACACAGATAAATCCGAACCATAGATTGGACAAGCCATTGTAATTTATACGAGTCTTAGGGGATAGAATTGTGCCATTGTTATTTTTATGTGAGCCATGAAAATATGTGAAGTGAGCCACTGTAATTATATGAGCCTCAGAGAGATGTGACGGCCACAGAGCTATACGAGCCACAATGAACTATAAGAGCAAGCCACTGCGAGAACAAAATGAACCACAAAACAAAAAATGCGAGCCACAAACACACATTTTTCTTCTACAGAGAAGCACCAAATTTAGATATCCATAGTTTCGATCTTCAACATCAATGCAAACTTCTTAAATACTTGCAAATATTTAGTTTGGATCATAGGATCAGAGCTTTTGATTAGAGTCTCCACAGAGTCCCTTTCAAGGATGCCAACAAATATGTAATCTGCAAGACTCAAGGATGCCAACAAATATGTAATCTGCAAATTAGCAACCTACCTGAGCTCTGATTCCATGTCGAGAAATCATGTTTACTGTTCATTAGGGTAGATGTCTCTTCTTTAATACTTTCTTGTGAATGTTGTTGGCTTCTTATAATGTTTATTATGTTTTCTTCATCAAACAATTACCAAATATACAAAACATGAAAATCACAAGAATACAAAGAACACAAGATGTATGTTGAAAATATTAGTGAGAAAAGGGTTCCTTGATTTGTGCCTTAAATGTAGGAGCCAAAACGAGTTCTTTCTTATGCATGACTCGAGTTCCTAAAAATTAGGAAATTCCATATTAGGACAAGTTACTATAATTTAGGAATCAATCCTTAAAAATTAGAACGAGTTAGGATGATGTGTTGAAATTGAAAGTCGAGTTCCTGACTTTCTAGTGTGAGTTGATTGAGGAAAAACACAAGTGATTGAGTTTCAAGTGGTTGACTTGAAATAGGACGAGTTGCATGAGCAGTTAACTCATGCTAACTCAATCAATCATAAAATATTTTCTTAATTAGAAAACTCACTAATTTTAACCATTCAAATTGCCTTTAAAATGAGGAACGAAGGCACAAGTTTAATCATTGTTTTGGTGAGCATGAGTTGGTGAGACCAAACAATAGGAAGCACGAGTGTCTGCATGGAGCTTGTGAGAGAGAGAACGAGCCTAGGTGAGGCTTGTGGGAGTTTGAAGAAGGACGAGTTCCTTTGGTTAGGAAGTAGGGATCAAGGTGCAAGCAAGGGTGTTTCAATTTAGTGTAAATAGAGAGATCATGGCTGCTCTCTAATGAAACTTAATTGTATTGTAAAAGATCCGTTGTTCAACCTTCTTCAATAAAATTCTCAATAACAAGCAAACGACTTTCCCAGTTGGGTTCCCTAGACAATTATGTGTTTTTGAATTGTGTAATTGTGCCTTTATTTCTGTTCCTCTTCCATTGCATCTAGTAGAGAAGTTTTGTGTTTATATGAGAATAAATTTTATTTCAGATTGCTCATATTATCAAATCATAATTTCGTGGATTTTCTACATGGTATTAGAGCGTGGATCAAAATAAATACCATCACAAGGTGATTGGCACATCCAAGTGCAACGCATCATAAGGAGACATCTAATATAGGCCGCAGACTCTTGGAGCTCAATGGAGAAGAGAAGGTGACTTGGTTTAGGTTGGTTTTCTTGTGACTGTTTGGGCAGATTCAAGAAGAAGAGCAGGGCTGAGGCTAGAAAGAGCAGTTCTCTGCCAAGTTGGATGCTAGTTTTCTCAAGTAAACGGGTCTTATCTATTTTGTGTGCGCCTTAGTTTAGGTCGAGTCCTGTAGTAGGGACAATTTTGAGGGCTGGAAAGACATTATATGTGGCTCTAAGAGGGTAGAAATATCGACGAGTAAAGGAGCCTATCTAGAAGAGGAAGCCACGATGTTTGTGAGGAAATTTGGTCTAAGAACAAGGTTGTAGAAGTAGCTATAGGTGGTCCTAACCAGGGCCGAGAATCACAAAAGGAAAGCACAAGTCGAGGAGCAAAACAACTAGAGGTATGTTGATTGGTGTTTCATATTGATGTTTTGCTAAGTGGATATTGTTCAGGTTGGATAGTGTGTGTGTGGCATCTTAAGTATAGGTGGAGGGTTGTTAGTAGGTGCCTAATTGTGGCCAGAGAGCAAATCTTGTGAAGGACAAGAAGAGTGCTAGCAGTGGCAGAAATATTCAAGTCCAAAAAATTGTAGTCTTTGACGGACTAAAGGAACAATGGGGTGGGTAGCTTCCAAAACCCTAAGTACAGTTCTTGTGAAGGATTGCATGATTGTTAGTGGGGAAGTTTTTAGAGATCTCTCAGGGGAAGCATGATGGCTTTCCAAGGGTTGAGAGAAGATCACTGTTTAGAGGGAGCATCAAACTTTGTTCCATGGAAAGGAAGGATCACAATAGCATTGGAAGATAATGGGGTGGGAGAGTACATCAAGCAAGTGATAACGCCACCTCAAGGTCCCTAACAATTGGCCCATTATAATAAGAATGATATCAAGGCAAGGATGATCATTTTAGAAGGGGTCAACGATCATATAGTGCCTCATATCCACGAGAAGAAGACAACATGTGAGATGTACAGTGAAATTTTGAAGTTGTATCAGAGTACCGGTGATACCAGGAAGCTTGCTCTTAAGGAGAAGTTGAGGAGTATCTAGATGAGCAAGGATGAGCCCATCGCCCCATATTTGACTAGGTTCACTCAGGTACGAGATGTACTAGTTGGGGTGGGTGTGGTTGTATTTGATCATGGTCTTGTGAGTTTTGCCTTACTTGGACTTCACAAGTCGTGGAAATGGTTCCAGGATGCTGTTAGTGGGAGAGAGAATTACCCAAATTGGGAAAGGTTTTGAACAGATTGCATACAGGAAGAGATCCAAAGATGAACCATAAAAGGGAGATCAGTTATGACAGAGGACGAGGAAAACTGTGCCATGGTAGGCACGAGTACCAAGGCCAAGGGTGAGAAGGGCCAAGGAGCGGTCGAGTCCAGTCAGAAGGGCAAGTAGAACGATCTAAGCAAGATCAAGTGTTTTCATTGCCATGAATTTGGACACTATGCTTCTAAGTGTCTTGGTAAGAAGGGGGCCGAGAAGGATCATGTCGCTGCATCAGCAGAGGTAGATGACTTTTTTGCTCAGTTCAAGAAATGTTTCTCATTAATTGCTTACATGGCAAGCTCAATGGATATTAGTGTATGGTATATTGATTTAGGGGCTTCCTTCCACATGCCTGGGAATAAAAAGAGTTTTAGCCACCTGAAGGAGAAGGACATGTAGTTTTAGACTGAGCTAGGAGTTGATGGCCTGTATGCAGCGAGAGGAGTTGGTATTGTCAGCGAGAGGAGTTGGTATTGTCAGCGTTCAGATGGAGTTAGGTAATCCTCTTCATCTCAGAGATGTTCTCTGTGTCTCAAGATTGTGGTAGAATCTTGTTTCGGTAGCTAGCTACCCTTGAGGACAAGGGTTATGATGTCATCTTTAGCAGAGGTAAGGCTTACCTCCAACACTTAGCTTCTGGATGTAAGAACCACATAGGTGTGAGGGTGAACAATCTCTACAAGTTGCAGGTAGAGACAGATGCAACCTTGAGCAATAAGGCACGAAGTTCTTAGAGTAGAGATGTGGTGGTTGAGCGAGAGCAGGATAGAGCTCTCAAGATGGAGCCTCAACCAGTATTATTTTCAGGTTAAGCTAGTTGGTAGTTGGGCTGACAAGTAGGATGAGGATGATGAGGACCATAGCTCAGGGCAAGTGGAGGCAGCGACTCAGTCAAAGACTTCCAGTTTAGGGAGAGTTCAAGCCAAGTGGGAAGAGGATTTGGTTAAGGGAGATTAGAAGAGAGTTGAGTCTCTCAGCATCAAGAAATAGACACACAGGTACACAGGGTGCATGGCACTTATGACTAAAGAAGTGGACTCACAAAACATGGTGGGAAAGAATAGGTTTTCAAAGCAAGTTTCTTAGAAGAAAGCAGGGAATCCTTCTAGTTGAGAGGGAGAAACTGCAATAGCGGAGAACATGGTAATGTTGGAGATAGATCCAAGTGGACAAATTTCTTCTAGGAACACTTTCCTCACTAAGAGGGAGTGTTGAAAATATAAGCGAGAAAAGGTTCCTTGATTTGTGCCTCAGTCATAGGGGCCAGAATGAGTTCCTTCTTGTACATGACTCGAGTCCCTAAAAATTAGGAGATTCCCTAAAAATTAGGAATTGGTCCCTAAAAACTAGGACGAGTTAGGATGCAGGTAACTGATGTGTTGAAATTGAAACTCGAGTTCTTGATTTTCTAGTGTGAGTTGATTGAGGAAAAACACAAGTGATTTAGTTTCAAGTGGTTGACTTGAAATAGTACGAGTTGCATGAGCAATTAACTCATGCTAACCCAATCAATGACAAAATCATTCCTTAATTAGAAAACTCACTAATTTTAACCATTCGAATTGCCTTTAAAAGGAGGAATGAAGGCACAAGTCTAATCATTGTTTTGGTGAACACGAGTTGGTGAGACCAAGCAATAGGAAGCATGAGTTTGTGCGTGGAACTTGTGAGAGAATAAGAACGAGCCTAGGTGAGGCTTGTGGGAGTTTGAAGAAGGAAGAGTTCGTTGGGTTAGGAAGCAGGGATGAAAGTGCAAGCAAGGGTGTTTCAGTTTAGTGTAAACAAAGAGAACATGGCTGTTCTCTAATGAAACTTTATTGTATTGTAAAAGATCCGTTGTTCAACCTTCTTCAATAGAATTCTCAATAACAAGCAGAGGGTTTTCCCCGATGGGTTCCCTAGATGATTCTGTGTTTTTGAATTGTGTAATTGTGCTTCTATTTATGTTAGAAGAAATTTTATTTCAGATTGCTCATATTAGCATATCAAAATTTCGTGGATTTTTTACAATATAGGCTCCAAGCTAGGGCAAAACCCCTCCAAGGGGAAAACCCATAAAAATTCTCTTCTTATAGAATCAGATCAAAGTGAGATATCCAAGACCCATGACCTCAAGATGCAAGTCAAGCCCTCCTTCCACATAGCAAATCCATCAATAACAAGAGACCAATAATATGTACAACATTAGAAACAAACCTTGAACAAGAGATGTGTCAAGGTAGAACTTCCACAAATCTGAGCTTTAAGAGAAACCCTTCTGTCAATTTCAGATTTCAGCCTTCCTTTCTTCTGTGATATTTCAGAACAGATCATGCGAATTGTGTGTCCAAATGAGTTCAATTCCCCCTCTATTTATACTGTCTAGATGGGTTCGAATGAACATGTCTTCTATGGCAGGGCCAACATGACAGGGAAAGCCGACTTGGCATCTAGAGGCAATTTTGACCCAAATTACATATTTGCAAAATCTTTCTCCAGGCTATAAATAAGCCTTTGACTTTGACCAATACAAATAATAATGAGCATGAAGAACATGCTTCAATAAAATAATAATTTGACTTGAGCATGAAACCCATGCCTGAAAAATAAATTTTTCTTTTTTCTTCTTTTTGATTTTACATTAAATATACAATGACATAAATACAATAATAATTATGAAGACTGAACCTAGTTACATTTTGCAATGGAGCAAAGCATGTAGGAGTGGGATATTGAAGTGTAATAGAGGAGTTAGGAGATTTTGTAGTAGCCATTCATGCCAGTGATGCCCTTTTCTTTTGATTACTTTTCATAATCGAGAAAAAGAAAGTAGAGCATACTCAACATAGGCACCACCTTCTAGTTGGGTTTTATTTTGTGTTGGGGTTTTCAGGTCACATTTTGTCATCATGTGTGTGGATGGTGTGTTTTATTCGTTTGTTCTTTCTATTTCGATTTTAGTTTTTTCATAAATTTGAGCACTGAGCTTGTAATAATAAATCTAAGATCTAAGGTACTAAATTACATAATAAAATATTTAGAATATTGTAAGATTTGTTCTGGCAAACTTTTCGAGTGGAATATGGAATGTCTACTACAATTTTGAAATTAAACACTATAGCTTTATGATATGCAATTGCTATTTTGGCATGTAAAGAACATAGCATGTCTTAGTCAGTACTACTGCTTCCAATCTTTGGAGCAAATATCCCCCTCCCCGAGTGAGAAGTTGAAAAAGGAATCGTTAAACTCCATAGCGGGAACATGTCATTTGACATGGAGGAGAAGGAAACGAAATGTTTTGTGTCCACTAATAAAATAATTTAAAAAAATTGCAAATCATTCAAATTTCTTCTAGTATGTACACGGAGATAACATATATTTATGCATATGCATATTCATATTCATAAGTGCTTGGCTTTACAAACTCGATCTCACCTTCACGAGGAATTATGAACCTTTTGGAGAAACAATGAGGCTACATGATTAATGTAATTTCTCCTTTCTTGATAATTACTTGTGAATTTGTTGGCATTATTTTATTTTATTTTTCTTCTTTCATTAAGCCATTACCAAATGTAAAAACATGAAGATCACAAGAACATAAAGAACACAAGGTATAGGCTCCAAGCTAGGGCGAAACCCCTCCAAGGGGAAAACCCAAAAACTCCTCTTCTTCTAGAATCAAATCAGATGAGATATCCAAAACCCATAACCAACCCTTTAGATGCCAAGTCAAACCTTCCTTCTGCACAACAAATCCATCCTTAAGAGACTGTTCACCATGCACATGTCAATAGTTCCAAGAACCAGAGTACACAACAGTGGATAATTTTTTTTGAAGTCATTGTCATCATTGTAATCCCAAATTATGCAGTTTTATTGTAAAAATGATTCTAGTATGACTATGAAGCCATGTAAAAGCATCTAGGTAAGCCTTTGATTCTTAAGAAAGGGTTTCACTCTAGGGAGTTTTTTACCATCCGCCAATTATTTACGTTTCTGAACCTAAATAATTGTCAAAGTTTTTCTCCCAAGCTGTAAGAGCGGTGAACCGATGTACATAAAACAGTAAGGGATTTAAAGCATGAACCAGTAACATTTTCAACAGAAACCTGACAAAATCAATTAACGGGACTGTTGAGGTACCTACCTGTACTCCTGCAGTTGAAGATGCCTTCGGCTATGCTGCTACAGTTACCGAGAGACCAAATCCACCCAGCCAGACTGAACAGAGCTTGGCTGCTCAATCCAGTAAGTTTCTTAATAGAAGCTGACTGTTCCCCCGTGCTTAGAACCTCTGAACTCTCAAGCTCTTCCTATGGCTGATTCCTTTCTCCTTCTGAATTCTTCCCCTTTGTTGTCCCTCTGAATTCCATGTCCCGTGGTTTTTATGCTCTGGCTTGGCGGTGGCCGCCCTTCCATCTACAGCCACCGCTCACCCTGCTGAGGACATGCCCGTGCATACGTATCCCTTCCTGGTCTTCTTTCTAGTCGTGAATGAATGCCCCTTTATGTTTTTAAACCATATGGTGTTTATTAATCATTCCTTAATATAACCAATACATGGTGTATACATGTATCATTTAAAACATTATAACGTTTTAAAACATTATACATGTATCATTATAACATTATAACATATCATTATAACTTTATAACATTAAAACAGATCACATTTGTTTTATATATATTTGTTTTAAATATAACATTATAAACTTTATACTTGGATCTCCTTTTTTTAATTAATTACTTATATTATATTAACATTTATTTTATTAATTTATTAATATAATTTTATCAATAATCTGGAACATATAATATGTATAGTCCTCTTTTAAGATTTAACCATGCATTACGCAATATTGATGAATGAGTAGAACTTCTATTCCAAGAAGTGTCATGGGATTTAACACTTATAATCAATTTAGCATAAAATACTAGTGCGGTGTATGCGACACATGCATATGTAGCTATCATATGCATGTACCATATACCTGCTATTATGCTTGCATTCTTTGTATTTATAGATGGGTCGTTACATACACTCCCGCTTCAGAAAACTTCGTCTCGAAGTTAGAGTTTTTATCTTATCTGATTACTTATGATAGTAATTAGTACACCCTTCTTAGGTTTTAAATTTTTTATTTTAATATAAAGAGACTATAAAATTAGAGTTTTAGGTTTATGATTTTAATGGCCATGCTTTGCCCTATCTAGGTTCCCAAGCTATTCTAAAATCACAATGTTCCACCAAGTCTCTGGGACGGGGAGACGGGGGTGCGGGGAGACGCACA
>APFE030003393.1:59139-126150 GCA_000404065.3 Pinus taeda
ATAGTTTTGTAATATATTACAGTTTATAATTTAATTTTTATAAAATAATCAATGTTATTTTAATTATGAAGTATTGTATGTTTTTTCATGAAATTCATCTACACAATTCAGCTTGAGTGGGCTTGATGGTTAAGAGTATGTGTTTCCTCCTATGGGGTCAGAGTTTTCAAAACTAAAGGGGTAGAGTATGTATGCTTTCGTAGACTTAGCAGTCAAATCGCTACACGGAGGTGGGTCCATTGTCCTACAAACAAAGGGATCTCATACACCAATTTGGTGTTTGGCTTGGCCGTGACTTTAAAATTGGATAATAATAATAATAATAATATAAACTCTATTGTTGTTGATGGATAGTGATCACAATAAATTTGGACATTAATATCTAAATTTTATTATAAAAATATATTTATTATTAATCGTACTTGCCGTTTCCTTGCCATATCCGAATCCTAGCTTTTCAAAAATCAAGCGGATCCGGATCCGGATCCGCATCTGAATCCGTATCCGTATCCGTATCCGAATCCTGGTAACTTAGGAAAATAGAAATAGAAATAGAAAATACAAAACAACTACAAGTATACAAGCTTCAATGCAGTAGGTAGCTCATGACTCATGAGTCATCATCAAAATTAATATCATTGTCCTCATCATCATGGTCCCCACTACTCTCCTCTGTTGCATCCTCCTCCCTTGTATCAAAGGCAGTAGGTAGCTCATGACTCATGAGTCATCATCAAAATTAGTATCATTGTCCTCATCATCATGGTCCCCACTACTCTCCTCTGTTGCATCCTCCTCCCCTCCTCCCCTGTATCCAAAGTCGTCTCTGCATTTGCTGGTGTGGAGGATGACCCCTCTACAGTATCACCATCATGAAATTTAACAGGCTCTAGCACTGGCTCATTGAGATCCATGTTGGCCAATGCCAACTCAATGTTGTTGTCCAGACCCATATCATTAGGAAAGACATCCCACATCTTTGTCTTTCCCTTCCACCACTCTTCCCTCTGCTTGTAAATATGACGAAGGTTGGTGTGCACATACACCATTGTCTCTGCCCTGGATTGCTCAAGCCTGCTCTTCTTAACACTATACAAATTCCCATATGTGCTCCAATTCTTCTCGCAAAAAGAGGATGAAGTCCCCTGAGAGAGGAGCCTCATGGCTAACTCTTGTAGAGGAGGGCTTGTTGCCCCATGATTTGCCCACCAAGAATAGGGCTTCTTAGCCCCCCTATCTCTAATTAGATCATATCCTGCAAATCGACCAGTGCTAGTGGAGAACTCTGCAAAGGCATCCTCCACTTCATCAAGCAATGCTCTATCTTGGAAAACCTGCCTTAATGCATCTTTCCTCCCCTGTGAGATTTCACCTTCCATGTGAGGAGGGAATCTGTGGGAAGGTCCACCATTCAGCCACTCATGGCTATAGTATTTTGGGTTCAATGAGTGATCCAAACAATGTAAAGGTGTGCAATTCTTGTCCCATCTGCTGACAAGAATATCCTGTATAGTGGTTAAGAAAGCGTCTAGTGATGTCTCATACTCGAGGCACTCACTCTATAAAATAATGCTCCTCACAAACTCAATCATGGAATCCCATCCCTCATATACCTCTCCTAGGATGGGTGGTTTGTATATGCAAATCGAAGCAAAGAAATGATAGGGTCCATGATCTAAATAAGTAGATCTACCGTCTCCCACCAAGCATCATCTAGCATTGTCCTTCACTCTTTTAGAGGCTACTTAATTTGTCTTGCACTGTCCTTCACTCTTTTAGAGGCTACTTGATTTGTCTTTCTCCAAAAAGACAAAAACTCTGAAATAACCATGGCTCCAAGAGTGGTCTTGACCTCTCTCAACCTTTTCAACATGATGAATGAAGAGGCAAACTGTGTATCCTCAATCTTCAACAATGATAGATTGTTATACTCCTTGTAGATAGTGAGGGCATTTGTATGCTTTTGTACAAGGTTACGGATATGCCATGCATTCTCAATAATGTTACCAATCCAAAGCACATCAAAAGCAAAGGATTTCAGTGCTAAGTTTAATGAATGGACAATGCAAGGTGTCCAAAACACTTGTCGATATTTAGCTTCCACAATCATGCTAGCAACCTTGCAAACAAGTGCATTATCTGTAATGATTTGCACACAAGAATCAACACCTACATGTTCAATAACTTTAATAAACAACTCACTCATATATTGTGCACCCTTGTATTCTCCAAGTGTATCCACTGCTTTCAAGAAAACTGGACCATTCAAGGAAGACACCATGAAGTTGATAAGTGGGTGCCATGATGGATCTTTCCATCCATTAGAAACAATGCTAACCCTAGATGTTGGTGATGATGCTTTAATAGGCTCAAGCTTTTTTTGCACCTCTTTTTTTTGCCTTCGTCAATAATGTGGTTCTAAACTTCTTTGAACCAGGAGGCACATACCCTAATGGAGCCCCTTGAGCTAGAGCTTGGCACATCTCAATAAATAGAGGTGAGCATGCAACATTAAAGGATATGAAGTTTTGATAGAAAAAAAAAAGTGGCAATTGTGAGATCAAGCTCTTCTCATTTCCCCTTTTGAAAAATCTTGTCCATTGGACCAAGTGAAATTGCTTTTCTTTTTGCTGCTTGTCCCCCATTAGAATTCTGAAATGGGAATTTGTTGCTGTCTTTCCTCAAAAATGGGAGGGGTCATCATTCTTGGTTTCTTTTGATTTTGTAGCCACATTTGCCATACCAACGTTGAACTCTCTTTCCATATCTTTCCTCTTCTGTAAAGGAACTTTTGTACAAGCTTAACTCCACAACCTAGTAAAGCCAACAAATGGCCTTTCAGATGGAAATATGTGCTTGTGAAAGTACTGTGGCAAAAGTTGCATCTCCAATTCACATTGCCTCCTCCCTTCACCTTGCTGCTTGGCCCTTGCTCTCTTGTGACATATTTCCACAAGGGATATTTCTCAATGTTACATTGAGGAGGAAGTCTTCCCTCAACATTACTTGCCATAGAGGGAATACTCGCAATAGACTTTGATGAAATTGGGGAAGGAGGGGCATATCCAACGGGGACATGCTTCCCCTTCCTTTGCTCCTTCCGTGCTGCCCTTGATTGAGACATGAATACTGTAAAAAAAACAAAAAATGCACAAATTTGTAAAAGAAACGCATATGCAAACTGCTATAATACAAATGCAAAAAAATAGAGAGGAAATGCACTTACCTGTTGCTTGAATCTCCTTGAAAATGCCCCCACATCCTCTGCTCTTTGCTCCAAAACCCTCACAACAAACCCACATCAAAAGAGAGAAGAGAAAATCAATAAAAAGAACTCGCTTTTTTTACGCCGTGCGAGTCGCTTTTTCTGGATTCGTGTCCGGAAATCGGGACACGATCCAGATTCGATTGTGTCCCAATTTCCGGATAGGAATTGGCACGAATCGTGTCCGATTCACTAGATTAGGGACACGTCGGCCTATTTCAACGAATCCAATTTCATAGGTCAATACCCATTAATATTTTAATTTTCCTAAGTTTAGACTTAGGAATCCCATTAAAAATACTAATTATTTTAATAAAATCATCTCTAGGTGGAATTTCTCAAAATGGTTTTCTGAGTTCTTTCGAATACATGTGTTTAAGCCTCCCCTCAAAATTTGAGGCCTAGAGCACATCCGATGTTACTCCAAATCAACACTCCCTCTTAGCGAGGAATGTGCTCTAGCAATATATTGTTGCTGCTTACTGCTTTGACTCTGAAGCATCGTCTTCTGCACTGCTGATGTCTGACATGCTGTCCACCAACTAATGTGTTGCTGCTGCAATTGTACTACTGCCTTTAACACTGCCACTGCCAATGCTACATATGTACTACAACTCCCTCTCAAATGTTGCATCTGCTATGCTGCTAGCACTGCCACTACTAGCACTACATCTGTACTACAACTCAATTGCTGAGAGAAGCAACTGAAAAATATCCAAAAATTACTGAACTAACTGGGTTCAATATGATACCACATGAATGCTAGAATTGATTACTGCTAGTCTCTATGTTGACCCTTTGAATCTACTGCACTGCTGCTGACCTCTGCACTGTTGCCAACTTTGCTCTGCACTCAGATTCTGGCACTCCTAGCCACCGCAACTGTCTCCCTGACACTCTTCGGCACCATCTGGCACTAGTACATCCTGCCACTGAACAATTGGGCTCCCGTAGCAAGGTATTGATCCAAGAGGTGGACTCCTCAAGGATCCTTCCTATCTGTAGCTCTTTCAAACTGCAGCTCCAAATCAGCCCACCTCCCTCCTGGAGGTATCTTGGTTGTCATGGCGAACTCCTCGTGTCCGATCTTTGCGGCTGCAACCTTAGGATCGTGCTTCTCATCCTTGCCCTTTTTCTTCAAAGGACACTGGAATGCATAGTGGTCCATCTCGCCACATCTGAAACGCTTCACTTTGGAGATGTCCTTCGTTCGTCTTTGTTGCCCCTAATGCCCCTTCGATGCAAGGGTTGCATTATCCTCCTCCTCCTTGGGCTTCGACCTACTGCTACTGTTACTTCCGTCAAGTCTGACCTTGACCAGGTCTCTCCTCAGCTCCTCTTGTTTTAGAGATGTCCACATCTCATCCCAATTAGGCAATTTTGCTCTGCCCAAGATACTCTGCACAAAGACTTGCCACGCCTTTGAGACAAAATTCAGGGCCAGTCTAACTAACTCTGAATTCTAAGGTGTATGCCCCACAGTAGACAACTCATCACGGGTTTCCTTCAACTTCGTGAGAAATGGATCCACATGCTCTCCCTTCTACATCTGAGCAGATCTCAGCTTCAACTCTAAGTACATCTTCCACTGCTTAGAAGATCCCTGATATAACGTGGCCAAGGCATCCCACATCTTCTTAGCAGTCGCTCTGCTAGCGACGTGGCACACCACGTGATCCTTGACTCCATCCGGGATCATCCTCTTAACGTTTTCCATCTCAGCCTTGTACGTTTTCAGCGGATCTGCATTCACAGGTTCAGCCACCACATTCTCGACGTACATCTTGAGGGCATGCTCATCTAGAAGGAAAAACATTCTAACCTTCCAGATGACGTAGTTGGAGGCTCCATCCAACTTGTCCTGATCCCTCAAGCCACTGGTTGTCTTCTCCTCCAAAAAATGTCTAACAACTCCCTCTTTCTCCCTACTACGTAGCTTTTAGGCTGGGTTACGTACTCCCTAATGGTGCTGGTAAGCTTGCTGCTCCTCTGCTGCCCAGCAAATGAGAAATACTGATTTCCTCGGCAGGAAACCACTGAGGAAGTATTCCGTCACTATGGGATCTGCTTCTTTCTTCTGACGGATTTTCTGCCCAGCACTCAGCTTGTAGAAAGCTGCGTTCCTCTAGCTCTGCGCTGACGCTCTACGTGACTCCCTTTGCCTTGGAAAATTCTTAATTCGACAGTCTTACCTCTCTTTCGACTCACTCACAGAGAGAGACAACCTCAAAAATATAGCCCTCATGGCTAGAACTGCACAATTCCTCGGGGGATTCGAACTGCTGCTTGTTGCAGCAAGTTGGCCCTTGCTTCAGTGCTAGATATGCTTTTCCTGTTTCACATCAAATGCTCTGATACCATGTGAAAATTCCACAACCAGTATCCTTACTGCAACAACTGATGATATTACTCCTATTTGTTAAATTCCTTTAAACAAATTACTTGCAGTTTCCTACAACAAATATTGTAATACATACACTGCAACCTTCACTTAATTAAATATTATGCAGAAACAAGAGACTGAGAAAGAAAGAAGATGCAACACGATTGACACCATTATTTTTGGACAAATGTCCTTGGAAAAACCCAACGTGGGAAAATCGGTGCAGTAGATCCGAGGGTTTTATTATTATGCAGGAGAAAATCTGAGTACAATCCTCAGATGCTAGCAATCTGATACAGAGAGAAACTCGACAAAATGAATGGTGAAATGATCTCACCCTGTCACTGGGAGAATCTGAGTCTGATCACGTTGAACTGGAGCCTCTGTGTACCCTCTGCGTAGAACTGTGTCACTCCTACACAGTTCTTGCGTCACCCTTGATGGTTATCACGCTGCTCCTTCTCTAGACCCTTTGTTGGCTGGAAAATTTGATTCTCTGCCTCTCGGTCTCACACCCCGGCTTCGGTCTACTGAAACTTGATTTCCTCTGCAGGAATACTGATCTCCCTCTGAGGCCTGCGTTGCCATTGTGTCAGCTCTACATGGGCCAATGTTTGCCTCTCTCAGGACGTCATTCTGCCCTCTCTCTACCCCGTACTCTCCAGCCCAAGAAAAATTTCTTCTTTCGGATACTCACTGCCTCTCTGTAAGAAATCTCCTCGATTAGAATTTTCTCTTGAGAAATTTTCACTTCAAAAATTCGATCTCTTGATCTCTCGGTGTGTTTTAGAATGACCCTCAAGTCCCTTCTTATATCTTCCTATTGGACAACCAACGACCTAGATTAACTCCTAATCAAAGGCTTAGATCATTTTGACTTGATCTCCGTCTTTTCTAGAAGTTATACCCACTATTAGTTTAATACCCATTAATATTTTAATTTTCCTAAGTTTAGACTTACGAACCCCATTAAAAATATTAATTATTTTAATAAAATCATCTCTAGGTGGAATTTCCCAAAACGGTTTTTGGGTTCTTTGGAATACATGTGCCTAAGCCTCCCCCTAAAATTTGAGGCCTAGAGCACATCCGATGCTACCTCAATCAACAAGATCATCATCTTTGTTGTACCACCGAGGCCATCACTACCGCACCACCGAGATCTTCATTACTGCTGCGACACCATTACTACACCTTCTCCAAGGTCTTCATCAACGAGATCTCCATATTGAGATATGTATATATATGCATGAGAGCTGCACCTAGATCCACTGAGACCATGACTGTCTCACCATTGTTGTACCTTCACTGAGATCATAACCTTGTGACTATGTCTCCATCAAGACTGAGACCATAACTATGCTAGGATCGTGACTGTAACTTGAAGTATGTTGAGACAGAGTGTCACTATGAGATCTTTTCATCATAATTATGCCAAGACTGTGTGTGCTACTTGTGAAAATTCCTACACTTTGAAGGAGCCCCTACTGTAGCAGATCTGAATCTACTTCACCTACTTGATTTTTAAATTACATTCATCAAGTTATTCCTTTGAATATTGAAGCAAATTACATCTGCAGCCTGCACTAATTAAATATTTGATCTCATGAAACAGAAAACAAAGCAAAGAACAAGATACATAGGACACACTTATTTTTAGACACAATAGTCCCCAGAAAAACCCAATGTGGGAAAACCAGTGCAACAGTTCTGAGGCTTTATTATTATGCAAGAGAAATATCTGAATACAACTCTAGGATGCTCACGTAGCAATCATTTATAGAGAAAATACTGGCAGAAAATCTAAGGGAGTTTTACCTCACTTCACCCGACGAAATTTCGGCTGATCCGGCACAAGACTGGCTAACCCCAACTATTTCTACGTCACCTCTTCTGCCCTCTGTTTCAGCTTTCTCGTTGTTCCGGCAGTTCCCAACAGCTCCGACTGTTCCCAGCAGTTCGGCTTTTGCCCTCTGAGTCAGCTTTCCCGGCTGTTCGGACAGTTCCCGACAGTTCTAGTTGTTCCAGACAGTTCTGGCTGTTCCCGACAGTTTCGACTTCAGTTGTAACAAGCAAAATTCATATACACAGCGGAAATATTAAAATACTTCGTAGGCAAAGACATCCATCGTAGGATTATAGTTGTAAATTGTATATTGTATAAAAAAATTGATATATGATCATTACAAATAAGAATGAGGGTCCTATATATATAGCCAGGTAAGTACCCTTTCACGAACAGACATGTCTCTAAGACATGCCTTTTTTTAATTAACTAACTAATCATTAGTTAATTTACTTATTATTTATTATTATATTTATATTATTTATTATCTATGTTTACATAATTTATATTTATAACATTGCCTTCCCCTTCAAAAAGTTGTGTCCTCAAAGCTTGTTGATGAAAGGGCTTGTTCTCTTTTTTGCTATGAATGTCTTCTGCTTGATCTCTTTTTCTGCTACGAATTCCTTCTCGTTTGGGAACAGTCATCTTTGTCGATACAAGTTGATATGATCCTTGGAGTGATATATAAAATTGTCGTACTGAAATTTGATCGTACCATCCTAGATTAACCTTCTGTGGAATATTCTGATCACTAGAACTTTGTAACGAATTGTTATCAATAGACTGAATTGAGCTCACTTTTGTATTCTTCGTAACATAAGTTTGTTGTTTATGTTCTGGGTGATACATAAGTTTGTTGTTTATGTTCTGGGTGATACATATTTGTAGATTGATTAAGGTGTCTACTCTTGTGATTCAAATGTAGATAAGGAGTTTTTCTTGTTTGAACTTTCTTTAACGTTTTTATGACAACTTCCTGATTTCCTTCAGGCATTGTTGTTGTTGAATTGATTACTGAATCCTCATTTGGAGTGTTCGTTGTTTGAACGGAAACCTCTGAGTATGTCTTTACTTTAGTAGGATTTGGATTTGCTTGAACTGTGAGATTAGTGGGATTGATGTTTGCTTCTTCTTCCCCAACTTGGACTACTACATCTAACGATTTTGGTTCTTCTTTTGCGACAATTCCTTCAAACCTATTCATCAATGATTTCTTATCGTCCTTAATCTATTTGAGCAGATTTTGGTTATGATTCCTTAAATGTACAAGTTCATCCTTTTCTAAATTGTTGACTTTATTCTTAGTAGCTTCATCATCTTTTAAACTTTTGATTTGTTATAATAATGTCTGATTAAGGCTCTTAAAATGTAAATTTTGTTCTAATAAATACTTCTTGAGTTCCTTCTTTGTGGCTTTGGCTTTCT
The DNA here is from genome assembly GCA_000404065.3 of Pinus taeda. Lineage (NCBI taxonomy): Eukaryota > Viridiplantae > Streptophyta > Pinopsida > Pinales > Pinaceae > Pinus > Pinus taeda. The sequence goes on from APFE030003393.1 coordinate 68,062, forward strand.
TTACTTGTTCGAGTAGTTTTTCATTGTGATTTCTGAGGTGCAAAATTTCTCTGTCTTTACTGCAGATGGCTTCTTCAAGCTCTTTTTGCTTCTTTTTGTTATCTTGAAACATCAAGTCTGAGACATCCTTGAAGTCTTTGACTGAAGATGTTATTGATTTTGATTTACTTGTTATGTCTTGAAATGTGACAATCTTCCCTTTATAAGGAAATGTCAAAACTTGTTTCTCTATTTTTAACATGAATGTACCCAAATTCTTAAACCAAGGTTGACCGAGTATGATGTCAATATGCATCTTGACAACATGAAATTGAGATATGCTCATAATGACCTACTGTCACCTGTAAATCACTAATGTTATACTCTTTTTAGTGAAAAATATTTTTCTTTACACCAATGCTTGGCTCTAGAATTAATACTTGATTTGCCAAGTTAACATTGATGTAATTTTTATCATTGTTTGTGCTAATAGATACATTAATTTCTCTTCCTTGGATACTTCCTTTAATGTAATTACTCTAATAGATACATTAATTTCTCTTCCTTGGATACTTCCTTTAATGTAATTACTCTGTGTGATCCGTAACTGAAAAACCTTTATAGGAAAACTGCTCTTCCTTCATCATTTTTGAATTAGGCTCCATTTGTTTATCGATAATTTTTCGTTAGTGACACTAATATGTTTTTCAAAAATGGACTTCTTTTGTCTTTGTCGAAGAGCTTAGGGTTTAATGATAACCCCTTTTACTTTTATTTTCCTCAATTATATATTTCTTTCACACTTTAAAAATAGTTAATATAGCTCCACTATTTAAATAAACCTCCACTATTTAAATAAACTGCACTTTATATTTATTATAATGCTTTTAAAAAGTACTCTTCCTTTATTATAACTTGTTATCCTTATATCTCTTTATAGTTCTAGATTTAACCCTTTGTAAACTTTAATATATGGATCTTTCAAGAAACCTTTTATAATAATACCCATTTTTGTACTTATATATATTTTCAATAATTTTATGACTTGAACTTTTCTTTAAAAAACCCTTTATATATAATACTTCTCTTTATATATCTTTTTTTTTATAATTTTCTTTTTTGAAAAGTTACAGCCCTCATCTCTTTGGGGTATAATATAAAATATATGTCCACTTACGTGCTTTTGACTCGGTTAATTTCTCCACGTAAAAAGTAAAACTTACCATTCACATAAAGAGATTTTGTATTCCTTTTGTTTTTCTTTTACCTTGAGAATACCATGGGCAATTACCATGGGTTGTTAAAACCACGAGCCTGTAAACCACTTAATGAAGAATCAAGATAATATTATCTACTCTTCCTTCTCTTACCTACAATTTTAAAGATATTTGGAAAGATTCCCATTTAACTTTATCATGCACTTTTTATCAATAATGTAGAACCTTTTTATATATATGAATGTTCTTCAAAATTTCTAGCAGACTATATATATCTTTTTTTAATAGTATATTTTTATATGATTTTTTTTTTATCTTTATATGTACTATTTTTTTCTTTGACTATTTTTTTTTTTTGTTTTATATATATATATATATATATATATATATATATTATATATATACTGCCCAAAGGTTTGACAGCGAATCCGGTGGAATGGAGAATCTCCAAGACTGGGGAAACGCCTAAATCACAACGACAACAAAGTTGACGATAGGTTGATGGCCAAAGGCTCGGTGATCAGCCAAACGTGGCTCTGATACCAATGTAATGACCAAAAGTCGTATACACAGCGGAAATATTAAAATACTTCGTAGACAAAGACATCCATCGTAGGATTGTAATTGTAAATTGTATATTGTATAAAAGAATTGATATATGATGATTACAAATGAGAATGAGGGTCCTATATATATGTAACAGGTAAGTACCCTTTCACGAACAGGCATGTCTCTAAGAACTGCCTTTTCATTATTAACTAACTAATCATTAGTTAATTTACTTATTCTTATTATTATATTTTTATTTTTATGATTATTATTTATGATCTATTTTTACATAATTTATGCTCATAACATCTGTCCTCTCTGTCAGCTTTCCTGGCTGTTTCGGAAGTTCCCAGCAGTTCCGGTTGTTCTCGGCAGTTTTGGCTTCTGCCCTCTGCGCCAACTTTCCTAGCTGTTCCCGACAGTTCTAGCTTCTTCGTGATAGGCAACTTTTCTACATTGCTGGCTCTCTCCGCCTCTCTGTCTGTATTCTCCAAAAAGTCTTCCCGGATTCTCACTGCCCCTCTACTACAAAATGATCACTTAATTCGAAATCCTTAGCAAACCCTGCCCTAGGAATCGACTTCTTCATCAATTTGTCCTCTCCATGTGTTTTTCCAAATGAACCCCAAGCCTCCATTCTATATTTTTTTCTCTTAGAGTCTTCAACGATCAAGATTAAGTTTCTAATCAACAGCTAAGATTAAAACATGACTTAATCCCCCCTTTTAGATCATTCTCACCCGTATTTTGATTAATACCCATTAACATTTTAATTTTCCTAAGTTTAGACTTAGGAACACCATTAAAAATATTAATTATTTTAATAAAATACAATCCAGGTGGAATTTCACCTAATGGTTTTTGGGTTCTTTAGAACTCATGTGCCTTAGCCTCTCCACCAATTGTCAAGGCTAGAGCACTTCTGATGCTACAAAAAACTAACACTCCCTCTTAGCAAGGAAAGTCCTCTAGCAATAATGTCTACCTAAATGTTGCTTTGTTTCTGAAGCATCTCCCTTCTGCACTACTGCTGCCACCAACATTGTGCTGCTGCTGCTACTGTACTGCGGCCTATGACACTGTTATTGCCACTGTTGCATCTGTACTACATGTCTCTCTCAAACGCTGCATCTGCTATGCTGCTAGCCACTGCTAACACTGCATCTGTACTGCAACTCATTTGCTAAGAGAAGCAACTGAAAAACATCCAAAATTAGTTGAACTTAACTATGTTCAACATAATACAATGAATGGTTGAATCTGACTATTGCTAATTCTGACCCTCTGAGTCTTCTGCGCTGCTGCTAACTCCTACACTGTGCTAATTGCACTGCTGCCAACCTTGCTTTGCGCTAATCAGTCTCTAGTCCCCAACTACTGCAACTGTTCTCCAAACACTCCACTGCATCATCTGACACTAAGTCGATCTCGTTACTACTGAATCTTGGTTTCCCTAGCAAGGAATTGATCCAAGAGGTGGACTCCTCAGGGGTCTTGCCCACATGTAGTTCTCCCGACTATAGCTCAAAATCTCCCCACCTCCCTCTTGGAGATGCGACTGCCATCTCTGCCAAATGTTGAATGACCTCCTCTCTCCTCTGCACAACACTAGACCAACCTATGCACTCCCTGTTGGAGCGTGTAGATTTGCCCCTCTTCGATGTTGTTCAACAAGTGAAGATTCAAACTCCTTGGCTGGAAGTCCTTTAAGGAGAAAATTCCCCTTCTATGTGTCTTCGCTCTTTTCTGATGGATTTTTGCGTTGGCAGAAACTGCACCCTTCAAGCACTGCGATGAGGCTCTGCGTCACTCCTTCTGCTCCGGTAGAAACTACGCCCTTCAAGCGCTGCGCTGAGGCTCTACATCACTCCCTTTGCCTCTCCAAACTCATGAATTGGAAATTGTAGCTCTCTGTTGTCTCACTTAGAGAGAGATTTCCTCGGATTTGCTTCCTGACAAGCACTGTACAATCCCTTTAAAGGGATTCGAATTGCTGCCAAGTGTAGCTTTTGGCCTCACTGCTTAGCACTAGATCTGTTCTTCCTGTTTCAAAATCAATGTTCTGATACCATGTGAAATTTCCTACACTCTAAAGGAAACCCCTACTGTAGCAAATCTGAATCTACTTCACCTACTTGATTTTAAATTAAATTCATTAAGTTATTCCTTTGAATATTGAAACAAATTACTTCTGCAGCCTACACCAATTAAATATTTGATCTAATGAAATAGAAAACAGAGCAAAGAACAAGATACACAGGTCACACTTATTTTTGGACACTATAGTCCCCCGGAAAAACCCAATGTGGGAAAACCGGTGTAGCAATTCTGAGGGTTTATTATTATGCATGAGAAATATCTTAATACAACTCTAGGATGCTCACCTAGCAATTCTTTACAGAGAAAATACTGGCGGAAAATCTGAGTGAGTTTTACCTCACTTCACCCGCCGGAATTTCGGTTGATCCAGCGCAAGATTGGCTAACCCCAACTATTTCTGCATTACCTCGTCTGCCCTTTGCGTCAACTTTCCTGGTTGTTCCGGCATTTCCCAACAGTTCTGGTTGTTCCTGGCAGTTCCGACTGTTCCCGGTAGTTCGGCTTTTGCCCTCCGCGTCAGCGTTCTCGGCTGTTCCAATAGTTCCTGGTAGTTCTGGCTGTTCTTGGCAGTTCTGGCTTCTGCCCTCTATGTTAGCTTTCCTGGTTGTTCCGGAAGTTCCCGACAATTCTGGCGGTTTCTGGCAGTTTCGGCTTCTGCCCTCTACGTCAGCTTTCTTGACTGTTCCAATAGTTCCAGTTGTTCCTGGTAGTTCCGACTTCTTCGTGACAGGCAACTCTTCTGCTTTGCTAGCTCTCTCTGCCTCTCTATCTGTATTCTCTAGAAAGTCCTTCTCCCGGATTCTCACTGCCCCTCTGCTGCAGAATGATCACTTAATTCGAAATCCTTAGCTAACCCTGCCCTAGGAATCAAATTCTTGATCAATTCATTCTCTCCCTGTGTTTTTCCAAATGAACCCTAAGCTTCCATTTTATACTTTTTTCATTGTATCTTGAATGACCGAGATTAAGTCTCTAATCAACGGCTAAAATTAAAACATGACTTGATCCGCCTTTTAGATCATTCTCACCCATATTTTGATTAATACCCATTAATATTTTAATTTTCCTAAGTTTAGACTTAGGAACCCCATTAAAAATATGAATTATTTTAATAAAATACAATTTGGGTGGAATTTCACCTAACGGTTTCTGGGTTCTTTAGAACTCATGTGCCTTAGCCTCTCCACCAATTTTCAAGGCTAGAGCACTTATGATGCTACCCAAAACTAACACTACTGTGGGATCTTTGAGATCATCTTCATCACCGAGATTATGTTTGTGTTTTCTTCCTGCACTAAGATCTTCACCGAGACTGTGACTTTGTTTTCCTTGCACTGAGATCTTCCTTCTCACAACTATGTGAGACTGTCCCTCAATGGTACCCATCTGAAAGTGTCTCACTGTTTTTGCTATCTGAAATTTCAAAGGTGTATATGCGAAGATCTCAGACCTGTACTCATCTAAAAATCACTCCGAGTTCTGCTCCACTTCTTTTGCACGGACCCTAGCTGGGAATATAGAGTAGTTTGTCCTTCATATTTGAGCCGACATGACAAAGTGAACCGATGTGTGTCCTTATCACTACTTTTAACTCGATTTTGCAGGCCGACATGACAAAGAGCATTATGCTTTTCATTTGGAGGGCTTCTTGACATTGTTTATGGCTCAAATACGTTTGATACATGCCCAAGAAGGGTTCTTCATGAGATTGACTCTTTGACCTTTAAAGATAAATCCTAAGGCTCTCAATGGGAGCCATCTATACATAAAATTTCTTTCTCATGAAACCCATGAAGCAAGCATAATAATAAATTCATTTTCTTGTTTACAAAAATCATAATTATAATGTCATTATGAAGATCGAACCTAGTTACAGTTTCTTCAACACTCCCTCTTAACTAGGGAGGTATTCATAATGGTGCTTGGTCATTCTCAATTTGAAGGATTTTTCATAAGAAGAATCGGATTGGTAACCCATCTGTATAGCATCATAGCATCCAACATTGTTTCCACAACAAGGCCTTGACTAACAGCTCTATCTCTCATCAGATCATAGCACAATGTTGGCGAGACCAATGACTATAGACACCTTCATCATTGTCTCTCAAGGTACATACCCACCCGGGTGTTCACTGAGTATGACCTTCTAGGACAATTCTTATCTTGGGTTCCCAACCCTCAAAGAATATCGATCCTCTCGCCTACTCTTATCTTCGATGCCCTACACCTCTTCAAAAAGCATTAGATGCCAGATGATTACCCAATCCTCTATTCTTTCTTCCCAAATGAAGACAAGAATGTTGTGTTTGTCTCCCTCTCAACTAGGGAAGATATGCCCATTCCTGTAAAGGAATGTAGCCAAGTTCCCTCTGACCAGGGACTTGCCCAAGCACCCTCTCAATTAGGGACTTTTTAGAGCTCCCTCTTAACTAGGGACTCTCCTTTTCATCAATAACTTCTTCTACATGGGTCATTTAGTTGCTTGATCAATTTCTTTTCTTGATGTCATGAAATTCAATTGAGCTTCTTCCTTGTAGGGCATTAGCCATCCATCACTTTCCTTCTTGGTTTGTCATGTCATTCCTTTCTTCATGGAAAGTGGCCTTCTTGATACATATCTGGAACCTTCGTCATATGGCTACCTCTTCCTCATCATGTTTCTTTCAGGAATTTCCATTCATCACATGAATGCTAGTTGTACTTGTATTTACAACTCTTGTTCCAGTAGCCGTGCATGAACTCATCTAGATATTATTTAAAAAATCAAAACATAACATTAAATCAAATAGTACCTTACGAGATGGCTCTTCATCATGACATCTTCTTGTAGTTATCAACATTCTGCATACATGTTGACACATCTCCCAAAGATATTCATTGTCAAGGGTCTCTATCTTTTTCAAACTTTCATTAGAGTCTTCATATCTTTTCCTAGTCAAATCTTCTTGGTCTTTTGGATGTTGATTGTCTTTATCATGGTTGCATATCTCACGATCTCTTCCTTCCTCACACATTCCATTCCTAGGAGCTTTCAATCAGAGTTTCTTAATTGTAGTCAACCATCTCATACTTCATATGAGGGTATATTATGTTGATTTCATCTAGTGTGACTTATGCCTTCCTGCATCCTTTCAGAGGAGGAGATCCTTTTCCCTTGATCATGCTTCTCAAGATATAAGTAATGATCCATGTTACCTACAACCATATGACATGACATTATAATATTAAACACAAGCATACATACCTCATTTTACCTTTAGGTCATCTAGGCTTCTTCCAACAACTTTCTTGATTGAAAAGATCTTCAATCCCTTGATCTGCTTCATCTCTCATGTCATCCTACCATCATCCCATGAACTACACAAGTTAGAGTTTTTTTTGATGAAACACTTGCTTCCTCTCTAGATTAGTGAACACTGCGATGAGGATTCTATCAGAGAATTTTGAGGATCTTGTATATCCCCATCCGGCAGATTTTTCCTTTTTGTATGATGAGCCTTGTCCTAGATGACTTCATCCTTTCCTTCAATGTTCATTGAGGTTCCCAAGAGCTATATCCTTCATGTTTGTCTGCCATGGATTTTGTCCTTCATGATTCCCATGATGATGTCATGAGCTCTTGTTTCTAATGCTTCTTCCATGATGCCACGATGCATCTTATTATCATGGTCATATCTATAACAAAAGATTTAGGAGCTTATGATAAGACCCTTTTGTGAGGGATACCATCTCAATCATAGTAGATTTGTTACTCCCTCTTTCTTGGGCCCTTTTCTTCAGCTTCCTCCATCTTTCTGGTGATATGAGCTTTCTTTTCATAATCTTCCCATAGCATTGTTTTGTCTTGTTTGAGGACTAAACTTCTCTTTCCTTTCTGTAAATGTTTGAGTCCTTTAACCTTCAACACTTTTGCCCTCAACTTGTCTTTTTCTATCTAGCATAGAGATCACAAGTTGTCGAATGAGGTAAACTTCTTGTTCATGGACATTTTTACCTTGCTTATCAGTTAGAACAATGATTATTATCTTCTTATCGTCTCTCTCAGATCTCCCAATTGAGATCTCATGAAGATATTCCTTCATTCTTTGATACCTTCAATTTTGTGTAGATCAACTCTAGTATTTCATATATCTCTTTTATGTCTCCTTTCTTGCTACATAGGGATGGGAGGACCTTAAGAGTTCCCTCCCATGAATTCAAAGGAGACCTTTTTCCTTGATATGTTCACTGACTTCCTTTATCTATGAGGATTATGACAATCCTCCTTATTCCATGCGAGGATCTTTGATGAACCATCCAACCTATAGATCTCCTTGTAATCATGAAGTCATTTTACCAAATTGATTAATGAAAAATACTTACTTGACATGTGAAGATAAAATCTTCAGCTTGATCACGTCCATCCAACCTATAGATCTCCTTGTAATCATGAAGTCATTTTACCAAATTGATTAATGAAAGATACTTACTTGACATGTGAAGATAAATTCTTCAGCTTGATCACGTTGAAGATGCACTGATGCTTCCTTTGGGTGATCTTCGAGTTGATGTGATTTTATTGCAGAGCCTTGCTTGAATTACTTAGCATGAACAACTGAAATCCCTTTTTAAAGATCTTTCTTTACTTTTCCAGCACCATGCATCGAAACTGTGCCATAGTATAAGTTGTTGAGATCACTGTGGTATGACAGAGATTGTAATGACACCAAATTTGTGGCTAGCACCGTGGTTATTTCAAGGCTGAATAGAGAGACTGAATTGGCACCGACACTGTGAGAGGCACCGAAGAACTGCTTTCTCTTCTTTTGATTGAGATTACTTAATCGTATTGTGGCATCGAGATGTTAATAGCATAGCTCCGAGTCTGGGTACTATGAGACCATGAAATTATCCGAGAACTTCAGATAAGGATCCAAATTAGTCTTGCTGTAGGACTAAATTGTCTTGTTGTTGTAGACTAATCCTTCAATCTTTGATGTAGGTTTTGAAACACAAAGCCCTTCAACTTGCTTTGTGATGTAACAAAACTGCATCTTTACACAATTCGCGTGTGGACCTGTGGGTTATGGGCCCACGTATACATCGGAAGCATTTCAATCAGCAGACTTCACAACAAACCTGACCAATCACCATCAACCGTGTGTTGCGTAGCTGATGTATTTATTTCAACGTTTGACTTTTGTGCGCCCCAAATCTCCACCGTCGATCTATTCCGTCCGATCCAACGGCTATCGCATCACCCGCTGGCCAACTAGCTTTGCCAATCTCCACCATCAATCAATCCCGTGTGATCCAACAGCTATCGCGCAATCTCGCGTGAATTCTTGCATGATCAATATCAGATCGAGAGCGCGCGAGAAAAGTAGTTTTCTCGTGCTACGTGTCACCCAATAGGCTAATCGCGTGAATGTTAGAAATACCGTTTACCACCTTTAGGGCACACGAGATACCACTTCCCACTTATCGAATACTACCACACAACCAAACCTCACGAATAAACACAAAACACATAGTCATTTAGCGCGGAGTCTTCACTACTCCGATAGCGCGATCTTCATTAATCCAGAGAAACAAAAAAACCACGAATTTAACACACAAATAATTGTATTACAAAAAAAATTATTACATATGCCCTATGGATTGGCGGCCCTCTACCGAGGCTTACATCAATACTGGGCCTCCTCTACAAATACACGAAGACTCTATTTTATAACAGTGGAGAAATAGAGGATCAGATCATTCCAGATCCGATATTTCCTCATAAAATCGCTAAGATCACTCAACCAAATTACAATAAACTTTATCGATTTAACAAAAATATTGTCTTTTAGGCCACGTCGACCTCTCGAAGTTTTGAAAATTTGAATTTGACGTGGGGTGGGTTGATGCTCCTGCATCAGACTCCCGAGGTACAAAATTTTCATGACCTCCTGGTCATATGCCTTCTTCATCCCTTAGCAATTCTACCCACATCCTTTGTGGAATTGCCTTTATGATCTTTTCGGCAACAAAACCTTTGCAGTAACAAGTCCTCCCTGCTACCCGATACCTCACCAAACTTCTCTCCTCTGAGCTTAGTCTTTCGGCATCTCTCTGGTTCTCTCTTCTCTGGAACCAATTGAGCACTCCTGGCTCTAGGTTGCTGCAATCTTCTCACTTTCTTCTGCCACTACCTGTACGACAATATAAAGACCATACACTTACCACTCCTCAACATATTTGCACCTCTTTCAAATACACGCAGAATCTTATTCTGGTCTGATACCACTTTGATGCAACAAAACTACATCTTTACACAATTTGCGCGCGGACCTGCGGGTTATGGGCCCACGTATACATCGGAAGCATTTCAATCAACAGACTTCACAACAAACCTGACCAATCACCGTCAATCATGTGTCGCATAGCTGACGTATTTATTTCAACGTTTGACTTTTGTGTGCCCCAAATCTCCACTATTGATCTATTCCATCCGATCCAATGACTATCGTATCACCCGCTCGCCAACTAGCTTGGCCGATCTCCACCATCAATCAATCCCGTGTGATCCAATGGTTGTCGCGCAATGTTGCGTGAATTATTGCACGACCGATATCAGATCGAGAGTGCACGAGAAAAGTAGTTTTCTCGTGCTACGTGTCACCCACTTGGGCTAATCGCGTGAGTTTTAGAAATACTGTTTACCACCTTTAGGGTGCGCGAGATACCACTTCCCACTTATCGAATACTACCACACAACCAAACCTCACAAATAAACACAGAGTCATTTAGCGTAGAGTCTTCACTACTCTAGCAGCACGATCTTCATTAATCCAGAGAAACAAAAAAACCACGAATTTAACACACAGATAATTGTATTACTGAAAAAATTATTACATATGCCCCGGGAGTGGCGGCCCTCTACCAGGTCTTACATCGATATTGGGCCTCCTCTATAAATACACGAAGACTCTATTTTATAACAATGGAGAAATAAAGGATCAGATCATTCCAGATCTGGTCTTTCCTCATAAAATCGCTAAGATCACTCAACCAAATTACAACGAACTTTATCAATTTAACGAAAATATTGTCTTATAGGCCATGTCGACTTCTCGAAGGTTTAAAAAATTGAATTTGACGTGGGGTGGGTTGATGCTCCTGCATCACTTTGATGCCCTTCTTGAAGATTGATCCTTGAATGTCTCTTTTTGTTGCGCTTCCTTTGACTTCAGCACGTTAGCTCTGATACCATGTTGAAGAATCGAGGGCAATGTAGGTTAATAAGATTCTTCTAGTGATGATAACTATTTGTGAGGTGTTTTTAACTTTTCTTATTAGCACAATCTTTGCTTGTTATAATTAGAGTCTATCTTCTCAATTCATCAAATAGTTACCAAAACAAAAGAGACAAGAACACAAGATGTTGGCTTTCTGCCAGGGCCAAAACCTCTCACTCTTTGAGAGGAAAACCCGCACAAATTCTTCTTATAGAGATTCCAATTGACGAATACCAAGACCAAGACCCTTGACCTAACAACCACTCCAAGACCAAGACACCAATCTTCTTCTTCGTCACTGTTGAGATCATCATCTTTGCTGCACCACTGAGGCCATCACTATTGCACCACCGACATCTTCATTACTGCTGCAACACCATTATTGCACCTTCATCGAGGTCTTCATTAACGAGATCTCCATATTGAGATATGTATATATATGCATGAGAGCTACACCTAGAACCACTGGGACCATGACTATCTCACCATAGTTGTACCTTCACCAAGATCATAACCTCGTGACTATGTCTCCATCAAGATCGAGACCATAACTATGCTAGGATCATGACTATAACTTGAAGTATGTTGAGACAGAGTGTGTCACTATGAGATCTTTTCATCACAATTATGTCAAGACTATGTGTGCTACTGTGGGATCTCTTAGATCATCTTCATCACCGAGACTATGACTATGTTTTCTTCTTGCACTGAGATCTTCACCGAGATTGTGATTGTGTTCTCCTTGCACCGAGATCTTCCTTGTCACAACTATGCCGAGATTGTCCCTCTGTGGTACCCATCCGAAAGTGTCTCACTGTTTTTGCCATCCGAAATTTCAGAGGTGTATATGCGAAGATCTCAAACCTATACCCATCTAGAAATCACAGAGAATTCGAGTTCTACTCTTCTTTTGTGCAAACCCTAGTTGGGTATATATAGTAGTTTGTCCTCCATATTTGAGCCAACATGACAGAGTGAACCGTTGTGTCTCCTTATGACTGCTTTTAATTCGATTTTGCAGGCCGACATGACGAAGAGGATTGTGCTTATCGTTTGGAGGGCTTCTTGACATTGTTTATGACTCAAATACATTTGATACGTGCCCAAGAAGGGTTCATCATGACATTGGCTCTTTGATTTTTAAAGATAAATCCTAAGGCCCTCAATGGGAGCCATCTATACATAAAAATTCTTGCTCATGAAACCCATGAAGTAAGCATAATAATAAATTCATTTTCTTGTTTACAAAAATCATAATTACAATTCCATTATGAAGACTGAAGCTAGTTACACTTTCTTTAACACTTAAGTAGTAGCTGCATGGCTCCTCTTCTTCACATCTCATCATATTGAGCTTTTATCCTTTTGGAGCCAATCTATGACAGGGTTTAGGCCATCAATCTTTCATATCACTTTCCTCCAGACATTATTAGTAGAGGCCTTATATTGAGCCAATCGAAGTTGAGCTAATCATAGCTTCCTCTAATCATGAAAATGATCTTCATTTTCATTGGAATGTACATATTAGGTTATCTTCTTGCACTGCGACCTCTCAATCCCAAGATGATGTAGACATCTTGACCACATAATCCTCAAAGGATTATCAAAACCATCCACTCAATCCATGTATACAATGAATTGAGTTCAAAAACAAATGTTTGTCTCAACTGTCATTATGCATTTCTGCAACATTCTTCCATGTAGCAAAACCATATACCAACCATATAACCAATACCAAAACATCAATATCATAATCAGTGTTGATAATATCGGTATCGGGAAAATATCGGCGAGGGTCCAGAAAATATCTTATCGGCAATATCGGCGAAAATATCGGCAAAATATCGGCAAATATCGGCAAGCATAAAAAATAATTTTTTCAAATTTTTAAATATAGCCGATATTTTCAAAATATCGCGATATTTTGCCGATATTTTCCGATATTTGCCGATATTTTCCGATATTTGCCGATATTTGCCGATATTTTCAAAATAGAAAATATCGCGATATTTTCTCGGCGATATATCGTTTTGCCGAAAATATCGCGATATTTTCAAATATCGCCGATATATCGCTGATATTATCAACAGTGATCATAATTACCTCAACATGATGGCCTTTTGTCAAGATATCAGATTTTGCTTACTTAATAAACATCCTTCTGCATATTTTGCTTACTTAATAAACATCCTTCTGCATATTGTACAAATATCCTTCTCCATACTTCTCATTTTTCAATCAAAGTGGTCATGGATCGAATTATTCCACAAGTTGCAATATCTTTTTCTTTGGAGTTGTCATTGCCGACTCTGTTTCTTCGGGAGATCATATGTGATGTTGACCAATATCATCAAACGAATTCTCCTTCTAGCCTCTTCACATGCTCTTGCAATATGTCCTATTAGGGTTCCAAGTCATATCCCAAGTAGATCAGCAATATCAAAGTTGTCAAATTATAATGGCCTTTTGGACATGGTCTCAAATTCTACGATTTGTCTCCTTCTGAAGTCAACATGCTTTATCTCCATATTGCAACAATATTCTGCTTCATCTTTCAATCATCAATGTATTCTTGAAATGAACTCATCAACTTGATGCTTCAACATCATTTTCATCAGGGTCCTTACAGTTCCCTCTCTCCATCATGCTCATCATTTTCAAGCAATCATCCACAAGCATGAGTGCTGATTTGCTTTTCCATCCTTTTCATCTTGCTTCTTTTATTATGTACTTGCATTTTTTATTGACAAGTACAACCAAGCAAAATATACAAAGACAAGAGCATGATGTCAATTTTCTGCATCTAGGGTTTTGTGGTTTCTCAGAAGGGTATACTTCTAGGGTTCTAGTTACAAACCCTATATTTCTTGATCTAAGCCTTATTAGGGATTTAGCGAAAATACCAGCTCTAGGGTTTTGAGTTTCAAGCCCTTGGGTTTACTCAATTCAACCCTTGCTAGGGTTTTACCACATGCCCTAGATTAACCTTTCAAAATTGGATCTACAAACTCTACATGCTAAGAGCTAGGGTTTTCTTAGAGGGAACAACAAATTAGGATTATGGTTTTTACTCCTAGGGTTAGTTCATTCCAAAGAGTCTTTAAGACCTTACATACCTATAAACCCTAGATTTTCAAAATATGTAATAGGTTAATTGCAAAATTTGAAGGATTTTTCAGACCCTTTATCTTTACCATAATCTTGACTCACAACTTAAAACAAATTGTAGATACCTCTTGCCATGCCTTCTTCTTCGCATGAATTTGGTCCTTGTTCAATTAACAAGGGTTGACCATTCTTCAACAAAGATACTCCATGGTTCACAAGATCATGATCACAACAAGATGACTCTACTTCTTTCAAATCGCTTTTGACCACCTTTACTCAAAAGAGATAGCTTTGTTAGGATATTCCAATACATAGGAAATAATTAAGACAAGTTGGGATAGGATTGAAGGATGTACAAAGATAACACAATCGGAGAAGGAAGGAGGCCCCCCTTAGTGACAACTTCCTGAACTCCAACCATAAATCAAAGTTTATTTAACTTCACCTTTATGAGAGCCTGTGAGAGCTTACAGTCTTCCATGTGAAAGTGGCGTAGAAGATCATAGGCATACTTGGACTGGGAAAGGGAAATACTTTCTTTGGATTGCAAGACTTGAAGACCAAGAAAATAATGCAAGTGCCCTAAGTTTGTCATTTCAAACTGCGTTTTAAGGCTGGACTTCACATGGTTTATAAGGTTGGGATCACTACTAGTAAGGATAAGATCATCAACATAAAGAACAAGACTGATAAGAGACTTACCCACTTTCTTGGTGTAGACAATATTGTTAGAATGACACCTAGAAAAGCCAGTATCTAAAAGAAAGTTATCCATTTTGGCATACCAGGCTTGCTTGAGACCATAAAGGGAGACATCTTTACGGAGCCTCTCACAGAGGCGAAGTTTACTAAACTTCGATTTATGGTTGGAGTTCAGGAAGTTGTCACTAAGGGGGGATAGGCTCTAATGTCTCCTTCCTTCTCCTATTATGTCATCTTTGTATATCTTTCAATCCTGTCCCAAGTTGTTCTTAAGGGGGGATGTTAGGATATTCCGACACATAGGAAATAATTAAGTACAACTTGGTCTAGTGTATATTTAGGTAAAGTGTGTTTCTCTAGTATGTACTTTTTGTAACTTACAACCCGATGGTCACGATATGTTCTAGACATGAAGTGATCTGACAGTTCATTCTCTCCTTGGTATTACCGACACTTAATCTGTGGCTTAACACCCGATTGGTCCATGATCTCTATTTAAAGAGCATGGAGGGTCATTTGTTAGGTGACCATTCATGAGAGAAGCTTATGTAAATTTTCTTTCTTTTACATTAATAAATTGCTTGAAGTGGCCGCGTTGGCTCAAGCCGTGGATTGTTTCCCTCTTGGAGGGTTTTAACCATGTCAAGAATATTGGTGTACCGATATGTGATCTGTTTGTGAGCAGTGTCCTTTGGTGTTCTATTTAAGGAACTTACCTTGCAAATTCCTACAAGCTTCAGGTCATGATCCAAACTATTATTCATCAACGTTGTTATGGTGCTGACCCCAGGCATATAGAGCGAATCCACAAAGTCGTTGTTCTTCATAGAGTCACAAGCCATTGGTGACAAAACAATGACGAGACATAAGTGATGTCACATAAGTATAATTCGAGCCTCAAAGTTTTTCAAGCCGACAAATTGCAGATGAGTTCTTTAGAAATACATATATAATGTGCGAGCCATTAAAATGATCCATGAGAAGAACTCTGAAGAATGATCCATAAAGCAAATCAAACTACACGTATAATGCATTGAGCCATAACTAGATAATTTTGATGCCACTGTGTTGCTACAAGACGATGATTACCTAATCCCAAGCCATCGTATCAACAAATTCTTATGACCATGAGCAATGGCTGAATTCAAACCATAGTCTTGAACCACAGTCGACGAGCGAGAGACTTGGCAAACGTCAAGACTGTAATGTGTGCCTCATTCGAATCATATAATGCATATTTCATAAATCAAGACAATTTACAATAGAGATATATCGATGCATAAAGACACTGATATGTCGCAGAGAATGTGAAAATGACTGACAAAAATGAATCGTGTCACAGGTTCCAAACTTCTGTCACATTTAAAGCGATCTTATGAAGATGTGCCACATCATTGTATTGTGAACCATCTTCTAATCATGTCTCAATTTACAAACATCATTGTTATGTATTATTCCTCACGAAATTAATGTATGCGAGCCATCACAGGTGTGAGCCAATAAACCATAGGTGCGAGTCTCAAGGTGCCATAGCCTACTGTCGACGAGGAGAAGCTCCTAACATCCGAATCTAGGATCATAGTTAGCATGTTGCACTACTTGATCTAGAAATATGCATAGATCAATGAACGAGAAGTTTGGGTATCCTACAAAATATGCATATGCACAAACATGCGTGTATTTTGTTGGTATTTAGAGATTGTAAACAATTTTATAAGAAAGAAAATGCACACAAAATAGAAACTAAATTCACACAAATTAGACACAAATTTTATGTGGTATGTGAAAATTCGTTGAAATGTAGGAACTGGAATTCATTTTCCTATCTGATTAAAAGTTTATTAATTTTCTGATTATTATCAAACTAATCACATTGCAATATTTGCACAAAATAAAATAAACGATGTGGGAATAATAATACTGGAACTGAGAAATGCTAGTGCACAAAAATTATGACATTGTTGTTTTTAGACAAATGTCCCCGGAAAAACCCAATGTGGGAAAATCGGTGCAGCAATGAGGGTTTTTACTATTATCCAATAACAAAATTTATGAGTACTATAAAATTTTGCCAACTAGCGATTCTATCCAAGAGAAATAATGGAAAAAATATAACGAGGGATTTTACCCTCTCTCCAGGCAATCCCAACTCAGTTTGACCTTTGAAAAACAAGTTTTCCAAACCCTCTACGCAGGCCCTACGTCACTCTTGCACAGGCCCTCTGATACTTAGCCTGAAATTGAGGTTAATCAGGTTGTCATGCCTGCTACTAACTGGGAAACTGAAAACGTCCTTCCCCTCAACCAAATTGAATTGCTCTTCTTAAGCAATTGCGTTGCTTCTTGAAGAATAATTTCGGCCTCCTCCTTTTTACTTTCCGGAACTAGAACCTCCTCTGGAATATTCCTGTGCTACCCCTTTGCCACTTGCTACTCACCCACTGGCTTAATCTCCACGGCTGAATCACTCTTGCTATTGGGAATTTGAACTGCCTAGGCAACTGAGTATCTGCTCTGGTGTGTTCTCCATCTACCCATCGACCTCTTCTTATAATATGCAGTTGGGACTCCAATGTCCAAGATTAAAACTTAATTGATAGCTGAGATCATCTCCAAGTTGATTTGTGTGAGTTTCTGGAGAATTCTCACTTTTCTCGATTAATTACTATTAATTAACCATTTTTCCTAAGTTAGACTTAGGAAATTTTTAATTATTGTCAATTAATTTAATTGAGCCATCTCTAGGTGGGATTTCCAAAAATGATTTATGGGTTTTGGAGAACTCCTGTGTTTTAGCCTCTCCACAAAGTCTTGAGACTAGAACACCATCTGATGCTACAAAAACTAACCTTCCCTCTTAGTGAGGAAGGTGTTCTCACCAAACTCTGTCTTTGTAAGATAAGATCTTCCAACTACGTTGCTGATGTCTGACAACTGTATCTATCTGCCACTGTGCTAAATCTGATTCATCTGCCACAGACTGTAGCTGAACCATGTTGCATCTGTGTTGTTGCTGACATTGCACTATACTGCTGCCAACTCTGCATCTGCACTGCAACCCAACTAATACTCCCTCTCAATTGTTGATGTTGTTGTTGCAACTACTGCAACTGAGAAGCATCGAAAATATTGAACCGTCTCTGTGCTGCTATTGCCTCCTAAGTCTCTGAGTGCTACTAGCCTCTGCACTGCCTACTAGGAAATCTACCTTGTATTGACTCTGCCATTGAGCCTCTTTCTCTGTTATCAACATTGCTCTACGCTCCTCAGCTTCTGATTGCAATTAGTCTGCAACTGTCACTCTGGAATCTGATTGCTTTAATTGACACTAATCCTCTTGCTACTTAATATTGTGGACCCCCGTAGCAAGGTAATGATCCATGAGGAAACACCATTCGATGCTCGCCTCATTGGACCTTGCCCAAATCAATCTTTGCGTAACTCTGGGACTAATGTTCCATATTGCCACATCTCACCCCTAGAGGTATAACTGCATACATGGCGAATTGTTCCTCCAACTACGGGGACACGTTGTTTATCTTTGCGGATACTGCTGCTTGATCTTGCTTCTCCTCCTTGTCCTTCTTCCTCTAAGGACATTGGGTACTATGGTGGCTAATCTCTCCACACTTGAAGCACTTGATCTTAGATAGATTATTTTTCTTCTTCTTCTCTCCCTACGAGCCTAGTCCCTATCTGGGACTCTTGCCTTCCCCTTTGATTCAAGGGCCACATTGTCTTCCCCCTTCACACCCTACGATCCCTTGTTGCTACTGCCACTGGTGGAGTTTTTCACGCCTCATCTCCTCCTGCTGCAGGTTTGACCACAGCTTGCCCCACCCAAGTAATGTATCTCGTCCCAAAATGCCTTGGACGAATCTTTCCCATTCCTATGAGACACTGTTCAAGGCCAAACGCACAAGCTCTATAGCTTGAGGTGCTTCTCCTATGGTTGCAAGTTGACCCTGGATATCCTAAATTCTGGTGAGAAAGGGATCTATGCCTTCACCCTTCTACATCTTAGTATTCCGCAATTTCTCTTTAAGAAACATCTTCTGTTGCTCGAAAGGATTCTGGTATAACTCTGCGAGAGCATCCCACTTCTCCTTGGCTGTATTCTTGCCAGATATGTGTGAGACTATATGTTCCTAGACTCCATTCAGGATCTTCTCCTTCGCTTTGGCCATCTCTCCTGAATGTTGCTAACTGTTGTTGGTCTGTAGGTTCTGCCACAACATTGTCTACATAAGTTTTCAGACTCTCCTCATTGAGGAGAAATGACATTCCGGCCTTCTAGATGATATAGTTGGAGGCACCATCCAATCTGTCCTGATCTCTAAGCTCGACTGTGGCCATTTCTATAAAAAACTCGACTTGTGCTGGAAATCTCCCAATTTCTTCAGCTAGCTCTACTATTCACACTCCTTTCTGGAGTGAGAAAAATATGCTTGTTGCAGTCGGAAATATTGGATTTCTAAACTAGAAGCCCTCTGAGAGAAATCTCCCTCTGTGTGTGCACTTTCTCTTCCACCCGACATTGATTCTGCTCCTGCAAACTATTACAAAGCCCTCCATGCCCAGACAAGAAATCTACTCTACGAAACACTGAGCAGCTGCTCCCTCTGCCTGTTGGAATCACTTCCTTGGACAAATCAAACTTTCCTGCCACCTGCAATTGGAAAATCAAACCCTTGTCCAACAATTTCCATTCCTTGGCTAGGCATTGCACAACCCCATAAAATTTTGGCCTACTGCTCCCTCTCAATAGCGAAATTTTCTTCTTCCAACTCTGAGCCTCCTGTCCATCAAATATGCTCTGATACCATGTGAAAATTCCTTGAGAATTAATTCTCCTAATCGATTATTCAATTTATTAATTTTTAATAAAATAAACGTTGCAGAAATAAAAATACTGGAAACTGAGAAATGTTAATGCACAAAAATTATGACGCTATTGTTTTTGGACAAATGTCCCTGGAAAAACCCAATGTGGGAAAACTAGTGCAACAGTGAGGGTACCCAATGTGGGAAAACTAGTGCAACAGTGAGGGTTTTCATTATTATGCAACAACACAATTTCTTAGTACAATAAAATGTCGCCAAATTGGCGATTCTATCCAAGTGAAGTACTAGCAAAAATATACTGAGGGATTTTACCCTCTCTCCAAAGCAATCCCAACTTAGTTTGACCTCTGAAAAGCAAGTTGTCCAAACTCTCTACGCAAGCCCTACGTCACTTCTGCGCAGACCCTCTCACGCTCAACCTGGAATTGATGCTAATCAACTTGTCTTGCTTGCTGCTGATTGGAAAACTATCTCTATGGCACTCCAAAAAATCCTTCGAGCCTCTAGAACTAAAAACGCTGAAGCAACTGTGTAGTCCCTCCGCTGCTTCTTGAAGAATAATTTCGGCCTCCCCTTTCTTACTCTCTAGAATATTGTTGTTCTGCCCCTCTGCCACCTGCTATTCACCCACTAGCTCGATCTCCACTGGTAAACCAATTCTGCTGTTGGGAATTTGAATTGCTTAGGCAACTGAATATCTGCTCTAGTGTGTTCTCCATCTACCCATCGACCTCTTCTTATAATCTCCAGTTGGGACTCCAACGACCAAGATTAAAACTTAATCGATGGCTGAGATGATCCCCAAGTTGATCTGTGAGAGTTTCTAGAGAATTCTCACTTTTCTCAACTAATTACTATTAATTAATCATTTTTCCTAAGTCAGACCTAGGAATTTTTTAAATTATGGTCAATTAATTTGATTGAGCCTTCTATCAGTGGTATTTCCAGTAACGATTTCTGGGTTTTAGAGAACCCTCTCCACAAAGTCTGAAGACTAGAACACTAGAACATTATTCGATGCTACAAAAACTAACATGGTAAAACCCTGAAAGTGTGTCAAGTAAACCTCCACGAGGCAAGAGATTGGAATGCTTATTATTCAAGGAACAATGACTCTTCAACAATACAATAAGCCTCTCATGCATCTATCTTTTAATTATTGTCATTTTAATAATCTCCACCTTGACAACAATTTTCCTAATCCCTTGGCCATGCCCATTCATCATCTTTTCTGCAAGCCAAGAGAAGGCAAACACCACCACAACTTCTCTATCAAAACTGGTTTTGTGAACATGTCTACACAATTCTCCTATGTGTGGGCCTTTTTGAGAGCTACTTCGCCTCCATCAATTACCTATCTTACAAAATGGTATTTTACATTAATATGTTTAGTCTTGTTGTGATAAGTCGGATTATTAGCCAAATAGATAGCACTATGATTGTCACATAATACATTCACTTTCTTCTGCATCCTTCCAAGCTCACCCAATGGACCTTTCAACCAGATTGCCTCTTTACAGGCATGTGAAGTAGCTATATATTCTACCTTTGTAGTGGATAAAACAACTGTTTCCTAAAGCTTTGACATCCAACTAATTGCTCCATCTACAAGAGAAAAGACATATTCTGTAGTAGATCTTCTCTTGTCCAAGTCACCAACATAATCTAAATCAACATATCCACAAACTAATTCACCGCAACCATTAACGATGACACAATTGTCACTTATGCCTGTCAAATACTGAAGCACCCATTTCCCTGCTCCCCAATGTTCTTTTCTTAGATTTTCCATGAAACTATTGACAACTCCATCAGCATGTGAAATGTCAAGTCTTGTACAATCGCATACATTAATGTACCTACTACATTTGCATATGGTACATGAGACATATATTCCTTTTCTTCATCAGTTATAGGACTTAAACACAAAGAAAGCTTAAAATGGGAAGCTAAAGAAACATTAACAGGTTTCACATGTTCATACCGAACTTTACAAGTATTTTCTCCTCATCCTTATGCTGTGAACTAGAGCTTTCTGTTTTTCTTGTCTTTAAGTATCTCCATGCCCAATATTTGTTTTGCAGCTACTTATGCTCAGATAACCAGAGCTTTCCATTTTTCCTATCTCTATGTATCTCCATGCCTAAGATTTGTTTTGCATCTCCAAGATCCTTCATATCGAACATCCTAGAAATTTGAGCCTTTAACCTGTTGATCTCTTTTATGCTTTTGCTTGCAATAAGCATATCACCAACATACAAAACAAAGATAATGAATATACCATTGAAATCTTTAAAATACACACAATGATGATTTTCACTTCTAGTGAAGTTTTGGCTCACCATGAAGGAGTCAAACTACTTATCTCTTTTATGCTTTTGCTTGCAATAAGCATATCACCAACATACAAAACAAAGATAATGAATATACCATTGAAATCTTTAAAATACACACAATGATGATTTTCACTTCTAGTGAAGTTTTGGCTCACCATGAAGGAGTCAAACTACTTGTACCATTGCCTAAGCATATCACCAACATACAAAACAAAGATAATGAATATACCATTGAAATCTTTAAAATACACATAATGATGATTTTCACTTCTAGTGAAGTTTTGGCTCACCATGAAGGAGTCAAACTACTTTTGGCTCACCATGAAGGAGTCAAACTACTTGTACCATTGCCTGGGTGATTGTCTCAGGCCATACAATGATTTCTTCAACTTGCAAACTAATGTCCTATTGTGACCTTACACAAAACCTTCTGGCTATTCCATATAGATCTTCTCATCCAAATCTCCATGAAGAAAAAATGTTTTAACATATAACCTTCTAACTCAAGGTCAACTAATGCAGTTAATGCGAACATAGTATGAATAGAAACAGGGGTCAACTAATGCAGTTAATGCGAACATAGTACGAATAGAAACAAGGGTCAACTAATGCAACTAATGCAGTTAGTGCTAACATAGTACCAATAGAAACAAGTTTTACTGCTAGTGAAAAAATCTCATGAAAGTTAATACCTTGTATTTGAGAGTACCCTTTTGCTACCTACTTCGCTTTATATCTTTCAATACTTCCATCAACATTTCTTTTCAATTTGAAAACCCCTTTACATCCGACAACACTTCCCCTATGTAGAAGTTCTACAAGATCTCAGGTTTTGTTCTTGGCCAATGAAAATCCATTTCCTCATCCATAGCCTTCTTCCACCTTCTTCCATTTTTCACTATCTGTATCATCCCTTGCTTCTTGATAACAAGAAGGTTCCCCATACTCATTAATCAAAGCAACAAATGAAGTAAAATTTTCATACCTCTTGGGTGCTCTTCTTTCCCTTATAGACCTCCTAAGAGCGACTGGTGGATGAACTTCTACATTTTCCTTTATATTAAAAATAAAATTATTTAAAGAGCCCGTGTAGGAAGAAAAATGGAAAAAATGACTAATGCCAAGTTTGAGGTGGAGAAATTCACCGGTAAAAACAGTTTTGCATTGTGGAAACTAAAGGTACGAGATTTGATGGGGCAACAAGGGTTGCACAAAGCATTAGATGGG
Source organism: Pinus taeda (assembly GCA_000404065.3). Classification (NCBI taxonomy): domain Eukaryota; kingdom Viridiplantae; phylum Streptophyta; class Pinopsida; order Pinales; family Pinaceae; genus Pinus; species Pinus taeda. The sequence continues at coordinate 91,384 of APFE030003393.1, forward strand.
TTAATAAAAAAACTAGTTAGGATGACAAATTTGGAATGGGAGGACTTGGATGCATGAGCTCTCAGTACTAGGTTTGTGCTTGGTAGATAATGTTCTCTTCAACATTGTTGAAGAAACCTCAACAACAGGTTTGTGGGATATATTGGAAACTTTATACGTGACCAAGTTTCTAACTAACAAAATGTACTTGAAGAGGCAATTGTCTACTAAAAAACTAGTTAGGATGACAAATTTGGAATGGGAGGACTTGGATGCATGAGCTCTCAGTACTATTAGGTTTGTGCTTGGTAGATAATGTTCTCTTCAACATTGTTGAAGAAACCTCAACAACAGGTTTGTGGGATATATTGGAAACTTTACACGTGACCAAGTTTCTAACTAACAAAATGTACTTGAAGAGGCAGTTGTCTAGCCTCCGGATAAAGGAAGGCACTAAAATTGCAGATCATCTAAATGTATTTAATACCCTTATTTTCTAGTTGACCGATATGATGGTTAAATTTGAAGAAGAAGAAACTTATGGAAAAAAAGGTTGAGAAGATATAAAGGAAAGTTGAACAACATCACTCTTAGGAGGTCTACAAGGGAAAGAAGAGCACCCAAGAGGTATGAAGATTCTGCTTCATTTGTTGCTTTAAATACTGAGGATGGGGAACCTTGTTATTAGGAAGCAATGGATGGTGCAATTAGTGAAAAATGGAAGAAGGCTATGGACAAGGAAATGAATTCCTTGGCCAAAAACAAAATCTGGGATCTTGTAGAACTTTCTAAAGGAAGAAGTGTTGTCAGAGGTAAATGGGTCTTCAAATTGAAAAGAAATGTCAATGGAAATATTGAATGTAAATGGGTCTTCAAATTGAAAAGAAATGTCAATGGAAGTATTGAAAGATGGATGTAGACCTAGGTGATATAGGGGGGCACGTGGAAGCACGCTGAGTTAGGACAACATGTGAAATTCTCATATACCCTAACATTGACGGGTAGGGCCTGGAGGTGAGTGGGTAGGGCCTGGAGGTGAGTGGTGTTAGCGGTGCTGGCTCACTTAGCTGATTTGGCTAGATTTGGCCAAGGAAAATCCAAAGTTTAAAGGGGGATTGTTAGATAAAACTTGACTCGGTGGTGGAGTTGAGGTTGTGTCAATGGCTATGGTTAACAATTGTTTTGGGCACCTGGTATTGGTAACTCATGATATTAAGTTCATGGTGTTACATGTAGTTGAGACCGTTAAAAGGGTTGAGGATTATCCATTGTATTGAGCCAAAGTTGAGCGGTGAAAGCATAGGTTGTTGGCCGGCTTGGTTGTGTTTTATCTAAGGACAAAAATAGATCTATTAGTGACTGGTTTTTTCCCAGTTGGGGTAGTGACTGGTTTTTTCCCAGTTGGGGTTTTCCAGGGTAAATCATGGTGTACATGGTTTGAATGTCTTGTTTCTATGTGCGCTTATTATATTTATTTCTCTCATTTTCTCTCTCAAAGACTAATATATTTTTGGTCTGTTAGTTGACATGGTTTGTTAATGTGTATTGCCTAGGCATTCTGCAAGAATGATCTATTCTTTGATGCTTTTTCTGCAGGTATACATGACATTTGTGCAAGCTATTTATGGAGGTGGGGGCTGGCCGTTAAGTGTATTTCTTACACCTGATTTGAAGCCCATAATGGGCGGCACATATTTCCCTCCTGATGACAAATATGGCAGGCCAGGTTTCAAGACTGTGTTGAGGTTAGTTCACATTCTAAAAAAAAATATTTTCTTTCTCCATTGCTAAAACTGAAATTGTATCTTTAAGCATTTGCAACGAATCTTTATATTGCCTTTTGTTCTTTCTTGTGCAGACGAGTTAAAGAAGCTTGGGATTCTAAAAAGGGCCTGCTTCGTGATAGTGGGAATAATGTTATTCAGCAGCTTTCTGATGCGTTGTCTACATCAGAAACTTCTCAAGAATTGACCGAGGGTTTAGCTCAACAGGCTGTGCAGCTTTGCGCTAGCCAGGTAAATTCAAGGATCTTCTTGCTTAAAAGGATTTGTACTTCAGCATGTTCAGTGTCCTGAGTTCAATCTGGAAGTCCTCATTTTGTGCACCTTGATCAGATGACCATGAATACTCGTACAGGTTCACCTGACCTTTTGTTTTGCTAATTAGCTTTGGGTCAATCTGGAGTTGCTGTTCGTGTTATGATTTATGAGGATGTATCAAATGTTTTTAGTGATAAATTTTCCTTCCAATTGTCATTGAAAATTTGTATAATGCCAATCTTGTCAGAGTCCATGTCTGAGCTATCCTTTAAATATTGGAAGGCTTGGAGTGCGGTAATTTGATTATTAATGAAGTAGCATTAGTTCCTTTTCTCATGATTAGTTTTCCAGTTCAGAATGTATGCCTTCTTTTACCTCATAGCCATCTCAATATTCATTTAACGGGGTTCTGAGATAGAGATAAGTCGACTCTAGAGCATTCTATGGACATTTTATGTGATATGTTTTGGAAACGATTGGATGCTCAGTTATATTTTCTTAAGCATGGCAGCCCTCTGAAATGGCTAAATCTAGAAATATTTGTGTCAACCTAACTTAAAATCGTGTGCCTGTACTCTGTTATATTTATGATTTTTGTGGTTTTGACATTTACAATTTCTTGTATAGTATACTTGTCTGAATCAGCAAAACTAAAATCAAGTTACGCGGTTTATATTAAGAAGGTTACTCCTGTTAATATATTCTAATCTACACACGTTTTCTAATGTTTTTTGTTATTTACAGCTCGCAAAAGGTTTTGATTCAAAACATGGAGGGTTTGGATCAGCTCCAAAATTTCCTAGACCAGTAGAAATCCAGTTGATGCTACGCCGATATAAACGATTAGACCAAGCTGGAAAAGAGACCCCAGCCAGCAAGGCCCTGGAGATGGCCTTGTTCACTTTGCGATGCATGGCTCGAGGAGGGATGCATGATCACATAGGAGGGGGGTTTCATAGATACAGTGTAGATGAATACTGGCATGGTATGTATAGTCGACATGATTTATGAACTTATTATGTCAGTAAACATTTGCTTTTGTGCTTTTGTGAATCGTCTATGTCCTATTCAATTTATGTAAGCAAATAAATGTTTGGGTTTAAATTCATGTTGATCTGTTCTTTGTTTTGGAAACGATTTTTTTTACATAGTGGGAAAACCTAAGTTGCAGGAAACGTGGGTCTAGGGTCCGTTTCCGTACGGAAACGAAACGGAAACGCGTTTCCGCGTACCGTACGGCGTGGAAACGCGTTTCCGTCCGTACGGGCGCGTTTCCACACGTTCCAGGCGTTTCCACACGTTTCCACGGACGGAAACGCGTTTCCACGCGTACGGGCCCTGTTTCCCACAAAATACACTTGTTTTTAAATTTTAATTTTTTTTTTTTTTTTTTTTTTTTTTTTTTTTTTTTTTTTTTTTTTTTTTTTTTTTTTTTTTTTCTAATTAATTTTAATTTTTTTTAGGGTTTCTAATCACTTCTAGAAACCATTTCTAAAGTTATAAATAGCAGTGCCTCTCATTCTCTCATCATTATGATTGCACATATATATATTAATAATTTTTAAATGTTTTTAATATATATAATATATATATATATATATATATATATAATATATATATTCGCGTTTCCCCGTTTCCAAAATTTGGGGAGGTCGCGTTTCGTTTCGCTTCCGCGTTTCGTTTCGCTTCCCCGTTTCCCCGTTTCGTGCAACTTAGGGGAAAACCCATCATAACTCAGTTGTCAAATCAGCAGTCCATCACTGGCTGCTATCCAGTAATACAGGCTGACTCATCACCATTATTCAAGGAAAACCATGCCACCTGGAATTACCCGCTGGTGGTTCATAAGGGGCACGCTTTCTCTCCTTGCCAGATGCCTCTGGGTCTTGGGCGGTTAACCTGTTTCTTTATGTCAGAGGAGGACAAGACAAACTCTTAGTCACGCAGAAGCAGTATTAGGGTATATTCCAGGTCTCTTGGAAAAACACACAAACACATCTTTTTTCATTTTTTCCCCTCAAACCTTAGGGAAACTGTTCAAGGGCATTATCACATTTCATGAATGAGATGTTGATGTGTATGTATATCTATATATATATATATATATATTTTTTGTTCCTTTTTTTCTCATTTTTCCTTTTCTCCATGGAAAACTTCCTCGGGGAAACTGTCCAAGGGCATTGTCACATTTTGTGAATGAGACTTTATATAGGTATATATATATATACACCATTTTCATCACAAATTTTTGCACGTTAATTATGGGTTAATTATAGGTTATTTACAAGGTTAACTATAGGCCCGAGTGATGGAGTACCACCGCTTCCTATAAATGCAATTTTTTCTCCCTCTCCCTGATGACCCCTGCTACCGGTGTTGGCTAGTTGTTTGTTTATTCATATGTTTTGCATAGAATCCGAGTCAATTCATGATTGAGCCTCTTCATATACATTGAGTTGCCACCAAGCACACTTGGAGATATTTTCATGGGATGATCAATTTTTGGTCTGAGATATTATTCCTATGATATGTGACTACATGGATGTACTGATGTTGTTTGGGATCATTATTTATGAGATGAGCACATCTGGGTGTTGTTTTAGTATGAGATAGGCCATGATATATTGATGAAAAGTCCATAGTATTAAGCATAGCTGAGGTTGAGTACAATGTCGTTGGCATGGCTAGTTGGGAGGCAGGTTGAAGAAGCTCTTTGGAGAGTTGTTTGAGCAGGTTTTGGATATGACAGAGACACATTGTGATAATAATGAGTGGGATCTGATTGGTTGGCATGGCTAGTTGGGAGGCAGGTTGAAGAAGCTCTTTGGAGAGTTGTTTGAGCAGGTTTTGGATATGACAGACACATTGTGATAATAATGAGTGGGATCTGATTGGTAGAGAATCCTGTATATGATTGGGACTGAGATATCTTTATATATTGAGTCAGTTTTGTTGTATGAAACAAGTTTAGGCTTGTGGTTGCTACCTCCGTGAGAGGGAAGATGAATAAGGTATCGTTTTTGTGATATAGATTTGTTCTAATATAATATTTGATTTGATGTCTAGTATGAATAGGAGATTGTTGCTATTGAGACATGATGATTGAACTCTTCAGTGAATTGTTTAAGCCAATACTAGATATTAGCATGATGATATGTTTCTGATCTACTGAGACCAGGACTGATCGAGGACACTGAGCCGACTCTTCCTGCCTATCTGAGCTCCCAGGGTGAGGAATTGAGATGGAGGGCTCCTGGGGTTGAGGGATCTCTGGACAATAGGGTCGTAGATGTTGCTCCCCTATTTATCACCCATAGGGTCAGAGATGTTAGCTCCCTTATCTTCGTCTATGCAAAGTATACCCCAGTTGGCATCATACCCACAAGCTGGGCTTGTTGGGAATACAGCTCCCTGTCTGGCCAACGGGTTGAGAAAGTGCTTGGAGGTGTGCATCCCAAGCTTAGTAATTGGAATAGCAACTAGGATTTCCATATAGTTTGATATCAAACAGTGGACTCCATAAAATGAATCCCTCTTGTCGTAGGGGAATAGTCGAATCCCTCTTGCCGGAAGGGAATCATCAAACCCCTCACACGCATGGATATAATACAGGTGTTCACATGAAACATCAATGCTTCTATTAACGGCTGGTTGCCAAGTAATTCATCATGCCATGATTCTTCATTTCGAACTTCAGAGGCCAACTCCATCTTATTTTGATCATCATAGGCTCATTACTTGCCAAGAATAGACCATCATAGTATAAAAATGAAATCAAAGTCATACCTTGGACCACTTTGAAGTAGATGTTCGGATCAACACATCTTCCTAGCTTCACCAGGTAATTGTCAATGTAGACATACAAGCCTCCGAAAGCTTGCTTCAAACCATATAATGCTATCTCCAAACATTATACTGATCAAACTAATATGCTCAGCCTCACACATATCAATACTGTGCAATCAAATTAACTAAGTTAGCTTATCAATCCTTAGATGCCAAATCAAAGCTAATATTAAATTCATAAAGGTTTCTGCCAATATCCTTGTGACAAACTCTTCAGACCAAGTGTCAGGTATAGCTCAAATCCAAATACCAAGCCATGACTTCATCTATTGTCATGTCAACAAATTGTGATTAAGCAATATCCAATTCCATCAGACCATCCACATAATCATAATATGAATTATTTTTGTCACTAGATGCAAATGCATGTACCAAGGATAAGTCACAAATGTTTATACTTCAACCAATGTGCCAAAGCCAATGATGCCAATACAAAATCACTATAGCAATATTAGTCACTGAAAGACATTATGCACACATAGCACTGTCATCAAGGAAAACGATCAATTATCAAATCAAAACCCTATTTTGTTATCACAACCAGTTCAATCAGTCCATAACCCAAAACATATCAATGAACTATCAAGCATCATGTCGAAGTTCTAAGGCATCATCAATTATCCAACCCAATATTTCTCATCTATACTAAGTTAATAAGCCAAATCTTGTCAAACCATTGCAATTTTTATCAAATACTAGCTTCAATAATCAAATCAAAATAACATACTAGTATGAATATTATGGTTCCCTACAAACACAAGTTTAGTCAAGACATTCACATTCTCTATAGTAAGTCGAACTTTCAAACTTCCTTGCTCATACAACTTTCTATTGTCTTCTCCATATCTGTAGGGCTATCATACTCCTAGTGCACCCTTGACCTCGTGCATAAGGCTTTAGTTGAATTCTCTATATTAAATCGAACATTCAAACTTCCTTGCTCATACAACTTTCTATTGTCTTCTTCATATCTGTAGGGCTATCATACTCCTAGTGCACCCTTGACCTCATGCATAAGGCTTTAGTTGTTTTGATCTATAGGCACAACCACAACCATAGGCCTTATTCCTTGTGTTTGAGAGGCCTATAAATGCATTCTTAAGCCCTCTTTTGTGCTGTTGGGGCTTAGACTAAGAGAAACCCTCTCCATTCAGACTAGAACTTTTGTTGTAGACCAACAACATCATATATTTGTTTATTTATGTCAGAAATGCACACAAGCTCACTACAAAGTCATATTACAAATGTGAGAATATTACACAGAATGAATCTTATCTATTTGTGTTAATTTCTTTTAGGGCTATATTTTTTGCTTTATCTATTTGTGTTAATTTCTTTTAGGGCTATATTGTTTTTTGCTTTAGATAATTGCATTTCTTCATTTGCTCATTAAATTCACCCCATAGCATCATATCATTATTCAGTTTTACAACATTATTCAACAGCATATACAATTATATAGAAAGAACATCATCATCATCAATGCAGCGGAACATAAAGGAACAATAGAAGAAAAACATTCATACATAGAAACACTAGGATTGGTCGGAGAACAGGCAAAACCCACTACAGGGAAAACCCTTTCAAATTCTTTTTCTTATTAGATTGTCATTGAATGATTCAACAAAAGAGATTACACCGATCCATATCTTCATACATAGAACTATCTAAAAAAAATCAACAAAACAACATCCATGAGATGAACCCACAAAGCTAATAGTCAAAACCTTGATCCAGAAGCCTGCGGTTAATTGTCATTGTCTGAGGTCCACTGCCGAACTCTGCGGTCAACTGGCAAAATCTTTGGTCAACTAAAAATTCAGAGGCTAGGTCTCCATGAGAGAGTGTCGTGCGTGTATATGAAGCCCTTCAACTGCACGCATAGGCTTGCATGCCTGCAGTTATAGTCGAAATCTGCTTGTGACAAGCCTGTGGTTGTGACCCAAAACCCTAGACACGTGTGCGAGCTTCAGACCCTGTCATTTCAGACCTGTGCAAGCCAATCTCTGCAAATTGCCTCAGACCTGTGCGAGCCAAAACCAAAGAATAGAAGAATGCTTCATGATCATGTTCAAATGAGGTTGAAATCACTTGTATTTATAGGCTTCCAAGAGTGTCCAATTTTCTTTAGGGCCGACCTGATCAAAATATGCACATGTGGGCTTTTAATAGTCAAAATTGGTCCTCTTGGAGAGAGGAATCTTGTCCCATGTTTGGAATTTTTACACCGGTGAGAAACGGATCGAAATTAAGATGTGAAAAGAAGAAAACAAGGGAAAAAAAGGGTTTGGATCAAATGGTTCAATATATAACTTTTGCATAGAAGGAGCAGAACTTTGGAGTATTTCATTTAGCTTTATGAGTTATGAAAAATCGACTCATTCTTGTCCGTAGACCTCATTCTCGGACCACGATGTAGTAATATAAGAGATGGATGAGAGAGAATAGAATACTCCTTTTCATTTGTGCATTGCAAAGGTCAAGACGAGAATGAAAAAAAGATGATGGAATATATTGTGATGAATTTGGTCAATGAAGGCAGAAAGCGCACTTCCCTTCCTTTAAATTGTTTCCATCGATTTATTCAATAGGTGATCGGGGATCAGTAGGAATCTGAAACCTTGGGATCGAGCGATCATGCTTTTACCTATATTGAATCGGTTGGTCCAGTTTCAAATATTGGTTCCAACAACGAATCTTCGGACCCTATTTTTTTTTGAAAGGATGATGGTAACACTCCCTCTTAGCTAGCTAGAAATTCCAACTGCATCATGTAATCATCGCAAGTATCACGTCATCAAATCATATCCAATCTCAAGTATCTCGTCACCAAATGTCATCACTACTCATCTTTACTCATCTCTGCTTATTCCTGCTTATCTCTTGATTGTTTTTGCTCATATGTTGAACATTCTCGAATCTAAAAGAAGAAAAATCTGGCCTCAAAGGGGAGCCTAAGATACCATCCTCTATCCAACAGGGAGCAACTTCTACTACCCGGAGTCACTGCCAGTGGGGATCCCAATGCTACCACTCGAGAAACATCAGAGAGCTTCACATTAGGGAGCCCTGCTCAACTTGGAACCACATCGGGGAGCTTAGTCTCAACTCGAAATGACAATGAGGAAGGTCCCACGAGACAATGTCACCTCATGTTTATGACTGTGGGGAAGGTCCTATTGGACACTCTAACCCCAAGTCATCTCATAAGGGGCACAAACATCTTTCACCCTATGTCGAGCAATAAGAATCATTGCATAAGGGAGCACATCTGAACCCATCATATTACCCACTGATCTTCTCAACAATGACTCTCAAGAGGCATGTGGTAGAACACCTGCATCATAATCGGCTTGGGTTGTACACCTCCAAGCATTCTCTCAACCCATTGCGCAGATAGGGAACAATATTCCCAACAAGCCTAGCTTGTGGGTATGATGCCAATTGGGATATACTTTGCATAGACCAAGATAAGGAAGCTAACATTTCCAACCCTATGGGTGACGAATAGGGGAGCAACATCTACGACCCTATTGTCTAGAGATCTCTCAACCCCAGGAGCCCTCCATCTCAATTCCTCACCTTTGGAGCTCAGATAGGGGGGACGAGTCGGCTTAGTGTCCTCAATTAGTCCTGGTCTCTATAGATCAAAAACATATCATCGTAATATTTGGTACTGGTTTAAACAACTCACTGAAGAGTTCAATCATGTCTCAATAGCAACAATCTCCTATTGATATTGGACATCAACTCAAATATTATATTAGAACAAATATCTATCACAAAAAGGATACCTTATTCATCCTCCCTCTCACGAAGGCAGTGACCACAAGCCCAAGCTTGTTTCATACAACAACACTGACTCAATACATGAAGATATCTTAGTCCCAGCTATATACATGATTCTCTACCAATCACATCCCACTCATTATTATCCCAATGTGTCCTTGTCATATCCAGAACCTGCTCAAACAACTCTCCAAAGAGGTTCTTCAACCTGCCTCATAGCTAGCCATGCCAACGACATTGTACTCAACCTCAACTATGCTTAATGCTATGGACTTTTCATCAAGATATCATGGAATATCTCATACTAAAGCAACACGTAGATGTGTTCAGCTCATCAATAATGATCCCAAACAACATCAGTACATCCATGCAGTCACATATCATAGGAATAATATCTCAGACCAAAAATTGATCATCCCATGAAAATATCTCCAAGTGTGCTTGGTGGCAACTCAATGTATATGAAGAAGCTCAATCATGAACTGACTCGGATTCTATGCAAAACATATGAATATACGGACGGGTGTTCACACGAAACATCAATGCTTCAATCAACTACCGGTTGCCAAGTCAAGTTCAACAATAACTTCTTGAAATTCAATTGGAGTGTCCAAGGATTTGCATTTCCACTTTCCAAAAACTCTTCAATAGTTTCATGATATAGATTTTCTTTTCCAAACTAAAGAAAGTAATTTATCATGCCATGATTTTTCATTTCGAACTTCAGAGACAAACTCCCTCTTATTTTGATCATCATAGGATCATCACTTGCCAAGAATAGACCATCAGAGTATAAAAGCCAAATCAAAATCATACCTTGGACCACTTTGAAGTAGACGTTCGGATCAACACATCTTCCTGTTTTCACCAGGTAACTGTCAATGTAGACATACAAGGCTTTGAAAGCTTGCTTCAAACCATATAATGCTATCTCCAAACATTATACTAATCAAACTAATATGCTCAGACTCACACATATCAATAGTGTGCAATCGAATTAACTAAGTTAGCTTATCAATCCTTAGTTGCCAAATCAAAGCTAATATCAAATTCATAAAGGTTTCTGCCAATATCCTTGTGACAAACTCTTCAGACCAAGTGTCAGGTAGAGCTCACATCCAAATACCAAGTCATGACTTCATCTATTGTCATGCCAACAAATTGTGATTAAGCAATATCCAATTCCATCAGGCCATCCACATAATCATAATATGAGTTATTTTTGTCACTAGATGCAAATGCATGTACCAAGGATAAGTCACAAATGTTTATACTTCAACCAATGTGCCAAAGCCAATGATGCCAATACAAAATCGCTATACCAATATTAGTCACTGAAAGACATTATGCGCACATAGCAATTTCATCAAGGAAAACGATCAATTATCAAATCAAAACCCTAATTTGTTATCACAGTGAGTTCAATCAGTCCGTAACCCAAAACATATCGATGAACTATCAAGCATCATATTGAAGTTCTAAGGCATCATCAATTATCCAAGCCAATATTTCTCATCTATACTAAGTTAATAAGCCAAATCTTGTCAAACCCTTGCAATTGTTATCAAATACTAGCTTCAATAATCAAATCAAAATAACATACTAGTATGAATATTATGGTTCCCTACAAACACAAGTTTAGGCAAGACATTCACATTCTCTATAGTAAGTCGAACATTCAAACTTCCTTGCTCATAGAACTTTCTATTGTCTGCTCCATATCTGTCGGACTGTCATACTCTTGGTGCACCTTTGATCTCATGCACAAGGCTTTAGTTTTTTTGACCTACAGGCACAAGCGCAACCATAGGCCGCCTTCTGTGCGTTTGAGAGGCCTATAATTGCATTCTTAAGCCTTCTTTCGTGGGGTTGGGGGCTTAGACTAAGATAAACCCTCTCCATTTAGACTAGAACTTATTGTAGACCAACAACATCATATATTTGTTTATTTATGTTAGAAACCTTACTTCAACAATAAAGAATATTTTATACATTTAATACAATTGATAATAGGTGTAGGGATCCCATTCTTAGTGTTTATCCCTCTAAATGGGAAGCCAATTTAGTCATCATCATTCAAGTCATCAACCTGTCAATCATAATGCTATCATGCATCAACAAAATTGTTAGATCATAAAATCAAACTATATCACATTTCAAAACATATATCCATCATGGTCATAACATGTTAGATCATAAAATCAAACTATATCACGTTTCAAAACATATATCCATCATGGTCATAACATGTTAGCATCAGTTACATCATCACATATGAACATGACATCAAATTTTCATCAAGAGTTAGAGTCATATGATTAGGGCAGCTAACAAAATTGTTAGATCATAAAATCAAACTATATCAGGTTTCAAAACATATATCCGTCATGGTCATAACATGTTAGCATCAACTACATCATCACATATGAACATCACATCAAATTTTCATCAAGAGTTAGAGTCATATGATTAGGGAAGCCGACAAGTGTATCATCATACTTCAAAGATTATAATCAATACATAATTTCTTTATCATCAACCATCAAGCCAGGGCATCCAATTTTACAACATTTCATAATTACTAAGCTAACAAAGCTCAATCTGAATATCAATATTATTGTTACACTTCTATCATCAAGGTTACCATGCTTGTTACAAGCATCATCAATAGTATCAATGTGCTAACCTTCTGTATGAAATGCATCATATTTAACATGTGAGATGCTTTGCCAAGTATCAAGTATACCAATATATCAAAAATCAATGTTTCTAAGTAGCTTCATAGAATCAAGAAATTCATCATTAGCATCAGTTACATCATCACATATGAACACGACATCAAATTTTCATCAAGAGTTAGAGTCATATGATTAGGGCAGCTAACAAATTGATAGATCATAAAATCAAACTGTATTAGGTTTCAAAACATATATCCATCATGGTCATAACATGTTAGCATCAACTACATCATCACATATGAACATGACACCAAATTTTCATCAAGAGTTAGAGTGATATGATTAGGGAAGCTGGCAAGTGTATCATCATACTTCAAAGATTATAATCACTACATAATTTCTTTATCACCAACCATCAAGTCAGGGCATCCAATTTTACCACATTTCATAATTACTAAGCTAACAAAGCTCAATTTGAATATCAATCTTATTGTTACACTTCTATCATCAAGGTTACCATGCTTGTTACAAGCATCATCAATAGGATCAATGTGCTAACCTTCTTTATGAAATGCATCATATCTAACATGTGAGATGCTTTGCCAAGTATCAAGTATACCAATATACCAATATATCAAAAATCAATGTTTCTAAGTAGCTTGATAGAATCAAGAAATTCATTATGTCTAAAAAGTAAGATACTTGTTCAATACCAAGTGCACCCTCTTATCATAAGTACCATGAATCAAACTTACTTTCATATGCATGCATGAGCCATTTGATGAAGGTGATACTCTCATCATACCTTAGGGCTTACCTTGCCATCCAATATTGCACCTGAAACAATATGCTATACATACTTTATAACATTCAAATACCTTTGCACTTTGACATTGGCAGTGGAAACACTTTGTTAACTTTTCATCAACTTTTCATTAGGTGCCTCTTTTCCTTTTCCAATGCTAGCTCATTTCTTCCTGCACTAGCCATCTTTTCCTACTCCTTAGATGATCCTCAAGAAGGATCCACTTATCACATCTCATTAGGAGGCTAGAAGTATCCAAATACTCAAATCCACTTATCACATCTCATTAGGAGGCTAGAAGTATCCAAATACTCAAATAGGAAGTATAATTAATGATAAGATCAATAAATCTAAACAAAAGTAAAGACATAAAGGAGTAACATAAATTGAAAAAGTACTTATCCTCAATGAGAGGTGATCATCTACCTCTTGAACCATCCTTCAAGAGTCGTGATTTTCCATTGACCATATAACATTGGCGCCTTTAATATTTCAACTAACTTCATTAACAACCAAGCCTAATTGAGACTATCCCATCTAAGACTACATCAAATCTGTCACAAGTGCTTAGAACATCTTTACATTGATCATGTTTCTCTATTGCATATCTCAAGTATTTGTCATAATCCAGGGTTTCTTCTAAATTCTAACCTCATAATATCCATCAAACCCTATTAACAAATTTTCCGAAGGTTTCCTTCAAACCCTAGTATTCTTTTTGGTCTCCACCATCTTCTCTTGCTTCCAACAAAGGTGTCTTCATATGGGTGATCTTCAATGACTTTTCTTCAGCCCAGCTCTAATACCATGCTAATTTTTTTTAGGGCTATATTGTTCTTTGCTTTAGAGAATTACATTTCTTCATTTGCATATTAAATTAACCCCATAGCATCATATCATTATTCAGTTTTACAACATTATTTAGCAACATATGCAATTATTTAGAAAGAACAACATCATCATTAATGCAACGGAACATAAAGGAACAATAGAAGAAAATCATTCACACATAGAGACTCCAGGATTAATTATTTAGAAAGAACAACATCATCATTAATGCAACGGAACATAAAGGAACAATAGAAGAAAATCATTCACACATAGAGACTCCAGGATTGGTCGAAGACCAATGCAAAACCCACTATTGGGAAAACCTTTTCAAATTCTTCTTCTTATTAGATTGCCATTGAATGATTCAGCGAAAGAGAATATAATGATCCATATCTTCATACATACAACTATCCAACAAATATCAACAAAACAACATCCATGAGATGAACCCAACAAAGCTAATATAGTCAAAACCTTGATCCAGAAGCCTGTGGTTAACTGTCACTGTCTAAGGTCAACTATCGAACTGTACGATCAAGTGGCAAAATCTTCGGTCAACTAAAAATCCAGACCCTAGGTCTCAATGAGAGAGTGTTGTGCGTGAGGCTGAAACCCTTCAACAACACGCATAGGCCTGCATGCTTGCGGTTATAGCCGAAATCTACCTGTGACAAGCTTGTGATTGTGACCCAAAATCCTTAGACACCTAAGTCACAGGACACGTCCTCCAAGGTCCCGTGTCCCGTATTTTACGTGTCGGACACGAAAACTGCCCTAAAACGTGTCGAAAACGTTTTTCATCGTGTCCTGTAAAATGTAAAACGTATTCGCCAGTTTTCGTCGTGTCCTGCATCTGGAAAACGCATATTTCGTTGATCAAAAACGCGTATTCGCGTATTCCATTGTCTCAGTCTGTCTAAAATCGATAGACAAAATTTAGTTGAGGTGTAAACACTCTTGCATTTTGATTTGTGTTATTGCTGAAATCCATAGTTAAATCTTCGATGGGTTTGGATGTGCTAAAGTTATTTAGTCATTGAGAGGCGAATCGTCAGAATGCAGTTGTAGCTTTTGTTCTCAACGTCCTTTACAAGTCTCTGGATTTATGAGATGCAATAATCCCCAATTGACCCTCGGCTTATTGTTACCATTTGGATTGACATAGTTTTGTTTTCCATCATGACTGTTGATAATGAAATTGGTGTATCTTAGCCCATTCCATAAACAAGTAAAATAAATTTTGCAGTCAACCTTATCGAATGTGTTTGCTAATCATGCCAATGCATTGTAACTTGTCACATGTCTGCCCAGGTTTCTGTCCACAATAGTGCCCATAAAATACCACTTATTTGTTCTTCAAACTGCTTCAAAAATTTCGCTTTTCTCGTAATACTGCCTCAGCATACGAACTTTCTTCAGAATTGGTAGTATATGAACGAACCTCCTCAGAAATAACCTTTAATCTGCCTCAAGAATGTAACGTTATCAGCCTGCACTTCGTTATGTGCTATCATCACGATTCACCAAGGGTTTCCAAATGGTCTCTCAAAATATTGACTGCTCCTTGTAGGCAATTTTTAGCAAGGATAGGGAGCTGTTGTTTCACTTCTGAAATGCCCTCATCTGCATGTTTGACATCAACAGCTTCATCTCTGGGGAAATTTGTATGCATAAGTTTGCCCCTGGAGCAACAGATCCATCATTCGTTTGTGTGAGGGTACAGGTAGAGGTATCCTAACAAATATCACCATAGCTACCACTTGTCATATTCCAAATTTAATTACTGTTAGTTGTGTTCTATATCAAATGTTTAATTTGAGATAGAGAAATTATAGTTGAGAGATTTAGGAACAGGGTATTAAGAAATTGAAGATAATGATTTATTCAAGCATTGGCTCTTGAACACATGTAAATATTGGCCTAATTAATAAAAATGATTTGAGCTAGTGACAAGAATCAAGACCAAGCATATCACATTCTAATTTCTAAATAGTAAATTTTGATTCTATTTATTTTTTTAGACTGAACTATGAACTTTGAGAAGTAATTATATTTTAATTTGATTAGATAAGCTGCAACCTGCAATTTAATATGGATAAAAAACTATATTTCAGTATATATATATTATTATATATATATAATATATATATATATATAAAATAAATATATATAAAACGTGTTCCCCGTGTCCTGTTTCCAAGTCGTTGCGTTTCGTATTGAATACTTGTATTTACGTGTCCTTCGTGTCTCGTGTCCTCGTGTCATGTGACTTAGTTAGACACGTGTGTGAGCTTCGGACCCTGCAATTTCGAACCTGTGCGAACCAGTCTCCGCAAATTGCCTCAGGCTTGTGCGAGCCAAATTCAAAGAAGAGAATAGAAGAACGCTTCATGATCATGTTCAAATGAGGTTGAGATCACTTGTATTTATAGACTTCCAAGAGTGTCCAATTTGCCTTAGGGCCAACATGATCAAAATATGCACATGTGGGCTTTAATTCAAAAATACACTTTCCCTTGTCCAAATTGAGTGCTTCAATAGTCAAATTGGTCCTCTCGAAGAGAGGAATCTCGTCCCATGGTTTGAATTTTTCATTGAGCTGCCAAAAAACAAATTGGTATACGAGTTGGAGGAATCCTTGGCAGGTAAGATTCCTTTCTCAACTCATGATAACTTGCAAGGTACCTCTTGGCATATTACAACAGATGCAAGTGTGACTGCCAAGTAATATCGAGTAGATGTGTGACACATAGATATACTTTATTTTTTCCCCTACCCAGGAAAAAACCTTGTGGGAGAACCCAAGGATGCTTCCCCACATTTTTGGATGCAATCCCTCCTAAAGCCATTAGCCTGAGTTAATGTACCTAACTCAGGCACAAAACCAGCCAAATGCCTAACAACACTGAATGAAATGAGCTAAACCTTTGGGCTGAAAATGTTCGGAGACATCTTGTCCCATCCTCATGTATTCAGTAAGCATGAGACCACTGGTACCTTGCCAGCCCCTATCTGCCTATGAGGGGCAAACATGTCACAGACAGGATTTGAACCTGGATGGGGAGAAGAAGAACCTTTATCTTAACCACTCCATCTAAATCTCATTGACTAAAATTTTTGGAAACAGATTGTCCTACCCTCAATCACTTGAGTGAGATTGCTGGTACCTTTCCAGAGCCACTTGGCTCACGACAGGTGAACATGTCATAGGTGGCATTTGAATTTGTGGGAGGAGGATAACCTCTCCTTTACTCTTAAACACCCAAGCTAAGCCCAACTGACATGACATGTAGATAGACTCACTGAGTCACTTATCATTTAGTGTATTTGTAGACACTTATAATTAAGACATTCTCAACAACTTCTAGCTAAACTAAATTAAATTGAACATTTATCTGAACAGAATCTAGGATCAAACAATAGACTTAATTAATAGACATTAGATGAAGCAGATTACTTCTATAAAGTGTAGGTCATTAGGCATGTTGATAATAGATTTCCTTGTTTTTGGTGTGATCACATTATTGTGCTTTCTTGACCAATACATGACTGCACTGCTGTGTTTTCTGTAATAATTTTTCTATTCTACTGCAGTTCCACATTTTGAGAAAATGCTGTATGACGAAGGCCAGCTCGTTAATGTATATTTGGATGCATTTGTTATCTGGAAAGATACCATGTACTCATATGTTTCTCGGGATATACTGGATTACTTGAAGAGGGATATGATAGACCAGGATGGTGGAATATATTCTGCAGAAGATGCGGATAGTGCAGAATTTGAAGGTGCGCCAAGGAAAAAAGAAGGTGCCTTTTATGTTTGGACATCTCAAGAGGTTGGTTTACTAACTTTAGCTCTGATGTGGTTCTTTCCTTTGACTATTTATGGTAGATCAGAGATTTCTATACAGTCTGCATGTCTGCATGTTTCTCCCATAGAATGTTGATTGCGATGTTCTGAATGCATGTTTCTATACAGGGCATGGGTATTTAATTAACCAAGCCAAAAAATATTAAGTTTTTTGGTTTACCTAGTAGAAGTATATTTTAAATCTACTTTGTCATATTTGTTTGATAAAATAGCTATGCCATCAAATATGCTAACTTTAAATAACTTTGGAGGTGTTTGAGTACATGTTAGAACTAATATTTTAGTGGTGTTGTTTAGAAATATGTTCCGTAGATTAACCATCTTAAAACGTTCTCGAGTGTCGCAACTTTGGGAAATATTGTACTGTGTACCAGAATTGACAGATCATTCCAAAATGCAAAAACCCTAGAAATGTTTCCAGGGCACACACTTCTGTGTTGATTTACAGAGATGCTTCTTTGGTATTTTAACAGAAAACCAGGTTTTACAGTTGTGCATGTCATTCCAAGATGCCCACAAGATAGGTGTAAGCTATGTCACACTGTTCGGGTTCAAATTCGAGTTCGGAAACAATTAAGTTCGATTTGAATTTGAATTTTCCGATCAGGTTCGTAATTAGGTTTGAGTGTGTATATATATATATATATATATATATATTCAATATGAACTGGGAATATATGGATCATTCCTCCAACCTTTGTGTACTCCTTATTAGTGGCGTTATTATCTTATTAAAGCCCTTTTACAATATTAACCAAGAAAAGATAAAATTGAAAGAACCAACCCACAAAATGTATACAAATTCTTTCTTAAAAAGAGTTCTATTATGGCATGGAGTGATTTCACAATTCAACAACTTTTGAAATGAGAGGAAGGATGGCCTTTGATAATTTTCTTTAGTAACAGCTAGTTGGACTTACTCTTCAAAATAATAATTTTCACTTTTCATCCACAACTTGGAGACGAAGTAAACAAAATAAATTTACTACAATGCTTGTCCACAAAGGCAAATTTGATTTGGCTTGTTTGACCCTTAGAAATGCAATGTTCCCTTTGATTTGACCTCGAAGAGGCAAGAAGTAAAGATTAGTAGTCAAAGATGCTCATCATCTTGCTCAGTTGCTAGTTGAGGTAGCGGCTTCCACTTTCATTGGCTCGATTTTGTCCGCATAAGCTCAACTTGGTCCAAGGAAGTTCGTTCCTTTGAAAAAGGACTTTCCTTTACAACTGCTCCTTTGTGTCCACACATTGTCCAATGTTATACCCTTCAACTTCAAACAACTAGTTTGATCTACAACTGCTCCTTTCTGTCCACATTGTCCAATGTTATACCCTTCAACTTCAAACAACTAGTTTGATCCTTTGCAATGACTAGCTTGACCCCTTGACCCCTGTGTGGCAAAAGGAAGGACATCACCTTCCATGGATTTAGATTGTCCAATGTTATACCCTTCAACTTCAAACAACTAGTTTCATCCTTTGCGATGACTAGCTTACCCGTGTGTGGCACAAAGGAAGGACATCACCTTCCATGGATTTAGATCTCCAATGTCGTTGAGAATTCAAGGATTTTGACACGAGGGTTTTGTCTGGATAATTTTATTACATATATTTTGACATCAAGTTTGCCCCTTCATGCCAAGTCCCTTTATCCAATATGCATATAGCGAGGACATTATTGTGCAATAAATGTGGATATCCGTCCCCCTAGGGAAAATGAGGATTCTACCACTTGGGTTTTGTTCGACCTATTTTGTAGACAACTTTTGATGTGATGTATGTCTCGTTTGATCAAGATTTTACGAATCCCCGTGTGCTACTGCACCACCTATCACGGCCATTTTTTTGATGATGCCTTCACATTTTGGAAAAATTCTACATGGCATGTCATCATAATGAAATTTCATTATGAGCAATCAATTCGAGACCAAGTTGACTTTTTTCCTTCTAGGACCAAGTGTGTTAGGAAATACATATTGGCTTGGAATGTGAACCTCTTAAATTATGTGTTTGCTATCTTGAGAATTGACTTTTTTCCTTCTAGGACCAAGTGTGTTAGGAAATACATATTGGCTTGGAATGTGAACCTCTTAAATTATGTGTTTGCTATCTTGAGAATTGGCTCATAAATACTGCCTCAAGGCGAAGGATGCATATATACTCTATGACACATGAACATGTGGTAGGATATAGGTGCATACATCGTGGGCTAGATTGGTCCATACAGCCGCAGTCACCCCTACATAACTAAATGCTCCCATAAACCATGAGTCCCAACTGTTTATTTGTGGTAGCACCAGATGTGCTCTAGCCATGAAAATTGGTGGAGAGGCAAAGGGACATACGATCTCAAAGATCCAAAAATAGTTCTGGGAAAATAGTTCTGGGAAAATTCTAGATGGGGAGATATCAAAATAATTAATATTTTTAATAGGGTTCCTAAGTCAAAACTTGGGAAAATTAAATATTAATGTGTATTAATATAAAATGGGTGAGAAAGTTCTAAATGACGAGGATCAAGCCAAATCTAAACTTGGGAAAATTAAATATTAATGTGTATTAATATAAAATGGGTGAGAAAGTTCTAAATGACGAGGATCAAGCCAAATCTAAACTTAGATCATTGATTTAGGACTTAATATCGGGTTACAGGAAAAGAAAGAGGAGGCTTGAGGTCAGTTCGAGATACACCAAGTTGATTAAGAATTCGATTTTTTGGGGCAGGATTTGATGAGAAATCGAGTTAGTGATTTGTTGCAGCGAGTGGCAAAAGGCCGAGAATACATATTAGAGAGGCAAAGAAAGTGCTGGAGAAGTGATCTATTAATTGTAATAAGCATTTCTAATGGCATTTTATCCATCATTATTAAAAAGGGGCAAATTATCAAAGGGCAATCTATAATCTCTAATAAGCTTTAATGGCGTTTTATGCCATCATTTTATAAAAGGGCAAATTATCAAAGGGCAATCTAGTTCGTTCCTTCATAAGGAAAATCTTCATATTTTCATTGGGCAGGATTAAAAATGGTTCAAGCCGGTTATCTTAAGGCTTCCTCCATCTTCTATATCTGCACTAATTGGAAAAAATCTAAGATCAATAACACTAGATCTGAAGCTGAGTGAATTATTTGGGTGTTCAGAATAGGGAAACCCTTTTATGGCTTCTTCCATTTCCGATTGGAAACGAGTACGGACCAACAGTTGTTCGATGTTATTATATTAGGATTTCTCCCTTCTACCTTTTCTTACACAGAGCCTTGGAAGGCTAACGCAGAGGCAACCAGGACTGACGCAGAGGCTAAGTAGGCCAGTGCAGGTGACACAGAGGGCCAAGAGGCTGACGCAAAAGCAGCAGAGGCTAGCAGAGCTAACCTTGGGCTAAAGAGGCAACATTGACTAACTTTCGTCGTGCAGACTGGGAGCTGAGAGGTAGACACAAAGTTGAAGAGGGTGATACAGTGCCTGGAGGGTGACGCAGTTCCAGAGAGAAGTTTGGAGCAGCTTTCACTGTCCATCTAAGGAATTGTCGAAGTTGTTATGGGATCAATCATCTGGTTGCTGATCAGCTGGAATATCTGTCTCCAAGGAGAGGTACTTCTACCAAGGAAATTCTCTGAAGGGTGAGCCATCTCTGGCACCCTAGTTGTATTCAGAAATTGCATAATAATAAAACCCTCATATCTACTGCACTGGTTTTCTCGCATTGGGTTTTTCCGGGGACGTTTGTTCTAAAATAACGATGCCTCTTGTGTGATTGCCTTAGTTATTTTAGTAGTTGATCTGTATATGTGTTAAGGTTGCATTTGTGTTTATTTCGGTATTTATATTTATAAATGACTTGTTAACAGAAAGAACAAGTAGGAGATAATAAACCAGATAATGCAGTAGGGATTTCTAATGTGTCAGACTTAGAAATTTCAACATGGTATCGGAGCATTGCAGATCACAGGAGGACTGAAGGCACCAACAGAAATCTGAAATTTGCAACAGTAGCAACTATCCCGAGAGACATCGTTGTTCCAA
The DNA here is from genome assembly GCA_000404065.3 of Pinus taeda. NCBI lineage: Eukaryota > Viridiplantae > Streptophyta > Pinopsida > Pinales > Pinaceae > Pinus > Pinus taeda. The sequence continues at coordinate 113,245 of APFE030003393.1, forward strand.
AGTAGAAGCAGCAAGAGAGAAAGTGATGCAGAGCTTGCATAATCATTTCGAGCTAGGAGGAGGGTCAGTGCAGAGGCAGAAAAGGGCAGATCACACCTACCCAGTGCTCGGTCATCTTTCTTAGCCAGTAAGGATCGACGTTGTGGCTAGGAGGTGCAGATTTAGCCGTTGTTGGGATTGCGCAGAGCTTGACAGGCTCAATTTCTTTAGTTGTCGAAGCTTGGGGAGTTGTGGGCAGATTGTGATTTGAGGAGTTGGTGGGACGTTGTTTATGTCGAAGCAGAACAGTGTCTAAGGAGGCAGGACCAAGGTAGAGGGAATCAACACCTCGATAGATTTCTAGCCAAGGAATCCAAATCCGTGTTGCAACAGAAAAGGAGGATTAGAGAGGAGTAGTTCGACAGTTGGCTAGAGGATTTCCAGAAGGGAAATCAGGACTTAGAGGGAGGCTAGAAAAGGAATTGAAATGGTAGTGAACGGACTAAGGGAGACAGGTTGGACGGAGCTTCCAACTTTATTCTCTAGAAGGCTAGGATCCTGGCAGTCTTGGATCGACATCGCATCAAGGACTTTGCCTTGAGAACTGTGGCTATCCCTGTTGACCCAACTGAGAACGAGAAGTACGAGGATGCAATGGCGAGGGCGAAGCACATGATCCTAGACGAGGTCAAAGATCATGTCATACCACATATTGCTGAGAAGAACACAACAAAGGAGATGTGCGACACCCTGACCACCTTATACCAGGGCTCTTCTGTGCAAAGGAAGATGCTATTGGAGAATCAACTGCAGTCATATCAGATGCACAAGGGAGAGCAGATCGATCCATTCCTTCTCAGTTTGTCGGAGATTCGCAGCCAGCTTACTTCCGTGGGGTCTACACCGGATCCAGGATTTATGGTCAGGACTGCCCTGAATGCAGTGTCTAAGGAGTGGGAGACATTTGTCCAAAGTATTTTGGGTAGGGCTACTCTTCCCGGTTGGGAGAAGATGTGGGCAGCCCTACACCAAGAAGAGATCAGGAGGATGACCAAGGCGGGGAGTAGCGGCAAGGGAGGTCGAATCAAGAAAGAGGAGGAGGAGAATGCGGCTCTAGCATCTGTTGACTACTGGAGTAGCACCTGATGATTTGGTGAAGACTCCATGCCCAAGGATGATCCAGAGGACACTTGTACCATCAGATGTCATCAGTCAACAGAGTTTTTTAACTCTCCTTCTATCTTCTCATCATCTTTCTTCTTTGTACCCAGATTCCACACCCTGCGGGGAATTGTAATAAGTGATGCTAGTATGTGTTTCTTGAATTTGTAACAGGCCTAGGATGTGGGACTCGATCAGCAAACAAGTACACCTTGGAGTGTTTTTTTTATCCGGTTAATTATCCCTTCTTTTTCAGAGGCGGATAATTCTCTGGATTTTTTCACTCGTGCACACCCCAAAGCCGAGGTGACGGTTTGAAGATTGAGCCCCTGACACATCTTAGTGTTTAGGGTCGATGTATATTACCATACTAGATCACACGAAAAGTTTCGTGGAATTTGGCTAGGTCTAAGTAGGATTTTTTAATAGTTAAAAATTTCCCGCAAAACGGGATTTTTTAATTATTTTTTATGTAAAGGCATAAATAAGTGGCCTTAAGAGATGTCTGGGGCGTATGACCAGTCAAAATTCATCCTCAGAGGCCCAGTATTCTCCTAGAGCCTACTTTGGGGTTCAAAAAATGACTCAGAGTCCCTCAAAAGGCGATTTTTCAAGTGACAGTGGCAAAAATGAAGAAAAAATTCAGAAAAATGAATAATTGGAAAAATTTATAAATTTTTCCCAAGTCAAAATAAGTCAAATTTTGACATGGAAGTCAAGCAGAGGATCAAGGGTGATGTGGCAAGCAATTTCGGGCCCACCACATAAAGTTTCAACTCAAGTCAACTCAAAGTAAAAAAAAAGTCAAAGTCAAAGTCAAAGCAAATGGGCCAGCGTTGAAGTCATGAGGCAATCGAATTTTTAAGTTATAATTTTGATTAAATTTCAAAGGTTGAATGTTTAAATTTAAATGAATGGGGAAGGGACCCCACAACCCACCAAATAAGCACATGCCAAAAAAAAGATCCGTACAGCAGTCCGTACGTACGCAGCTCAGCCAAGAGACAGTCAAACGGTCAGCAGAAAATACGCATGCCAAATCAATTTAACGTTGGCAGTCAGCATGTTTACATGGGCAGTAAACGTTGGCAGGTCAGCACACCTTTAACGCAGCAGTCTAAGGAAGATACGCTCAGCCAGTCTGTACGTGGGTCCCAGCAATCTCCATACGCAAGGCAGTTCACTCACAGCCAAACACAAACAACAGTTTGCAATCCACGTGAGCTGGCTCAGCATATATTTCAGCCAGTTAACACAGCTAGATACGTATGAGCAGACTTTACTAACGCAAGTCATGAACAACAGTTACGTGCCCACGTGGCAATTTATTCAGCAGTTCAACCAGCAGTTTAAGAGCCAGTTAGATCAGCATTCAACTCAGCAGTTAATCAACAGTTGCATGGGCAGCCTACAGCAGTTATCTTCAGTCAATCAGCAGTTCAAAGGCAGCCACATGTTTATCTACAACAGTTATCTTCACACATGGACAGTCATAGCAGCCACTTGTCATTTCATTTTTTCATTGGGATCTTCACCTGATTGCCACTTGTCATTGGAATTTGCCTTGGGATTGTCTCTCATTTTCCTATTTATATGAGCCTTGGTCTCTTATTGTATCATCATAGAACGAGCTATTGGGCTGGCGGAGACTCTACCGGATTTTGTACTCAGCTTTCACATTAATAAATAAAAGTCTTTGGAGTTACTAGCTTCTTTTGTGGCGCATGATTTGGTACATGAGGTATACCTGTATCGTTTGATATTCATTTAATTCCATATTTGCTATCTAGTTGTTTTCCTTTGTGCATTTGCCTGAGAGCACTATTGTCTAGGGAGGAGAGATTTGCAGCTATCTCAAATCTCCTCTGGGCTTGGTATATTTTGTACACTTGTATGCAGCTTGTCCTCTCCGTTGAATGACACAGCTCAACTGGTCTCTAATATTCCAAGTCTCTTGTGCACTAACAATTCGTTTGCAAGTGTTTTCTGGTTTTCAAGGGCGGTGGTTGCCAGCTCTGTTAGAGTGTGAGGACTTCTTCGGCCCGGGGTAACAGTCACTCCAGATATCGGAACGGTCCCACCAAAAGGTGTTCAAGCCAGGCAAGCTTCTAAGACATCAAAAAGATTACTCAAGAAGGAGAGTTCTTGAGCGCCTTAGCTTAGTTATCTATTTTGAAAAGTTAAAACAAATTTTCTCCTTTCATTTAAAAGCATTTGTTTTCATTCTGAGCATAAAAAGAAATACAAATAAAAATCTTTTCATTTTCGAAAGAGCAACGTTTTAAAGGCATTGGTCATTTATGTGTTTCATGCTTATCGTATGGTTAATGGCTATTGCTTATATCATGTTTTGCTTATAGATCTTAGATTAACAATCTATTTAACTCAAATAATTCTCCTAGAACTTTACATCTTAGCTTTTAGCTTAACTTTCCATTAGGGACCACCCCCCTTAGCTAGCCTAGGAGATAGCTAAAACGGAGAGAGTTGGGATCAGTGTGACAGCCCCTTCTCTGAGTTCCCTGCCACTAACCACACCTTGTGGGGTTGAAGGCTTTTTCTCGCTAACTGGTAGGTAGGTGCGGGCGGCAGGGTCAACACACCTATTTCAAAAACTTTGATTTCTTGGGTAGGATTACTACCTTCTCTGGTAAGCATATCTGCAAGGTAGTTTTCTTTACCAGATTTGTATATGATTTCAAAATCAAATCCATCAAACCATAATGCCCGTCTCAAAATCCTTGAATTTCCTTGTTCTAATAGGTGTTTGTTGGCAAGCATTCCTTTCATATGCTTGAGATCTGTTTTTATTGTAAAATGGACCCTTTTCAAGAAAACATGGAATCTCTTGATGCCTCTCTTCACTGCTAAAATTTCTTTGTGTGAGGAAGGATATTTTAATTCAGTATCTAAAAATGTCCTTGATGTGTAGGCACATACTTCTTCCTTTTTATGTTGTCTTTGTAGCAATACTACAACCCATACATGATTAGAAGCATTTTTTTCTAAAATGAAGGGAAAATTATCTTGGTGTAATGCAAGAGGAGGAAGAGATCTGATTTTGTCCTTGATAGCTCTGACTGCTTTTTTCATGGCTTCTGTCCATACTGCATTTTGCTTGAGCCTTTGTTGTATGAGCTTTGTATCTACTGACTATTTTACATAGAAATTTCTGATATAGTTTAAACATCCAAGAAACCTTTGAGTAGTCTTGACATCTGGAAACCGGTCTGAAATTTTGCAAAACATGATCCTGTAACATGATCTTTCCTTGTGAAATGACAAGACCAAGATAGTTTATCTTGGTCTGGAAAATGACGAATTTTTCTGGTCCGGAGGACAATACTAAACCATGCTTATATACAAGATCATAAAAAGCTTCAAGATGAAGTTTATGTTCTTGGAGATCTCTATTGAAAACTAATAAATCATCTGTATATACAATGACAAAATTTAAATGTTTGAATATATCTTCCATTCTTTTCTGAAATTCAGATGGTGCATTCTTTAAGCCAAAGGGTAGAACTGTCCACTGACATTGTCCGTTTGGGACAACAAATGTCGTTTTGAACCTGTCACTTGGAACAATTCCTATTTGCCAAAATCCACTCTTCAGATCAAATTTGCTAAAAACGTTAGCTTGGGAGATTTTTGTTAGCAAGATTTCTTTGTTTGGAAGAGGATATTTGATAGAACAAAGAGGATCATTGAGAGCTTTATAATTGATGACTAACCTCTTCTTTCCGCGTTTTTGTTCCGAATGCTCGTTCACATAAAAAGTTGGGCATGCCCATGGGCTTTTTGATGGTTCAATGAGACCTATGTCAAGCAACTGCTGGATTTCTTGTTTGTGTAACTCCTTCTTAGAAGGGCTCATGTGATTTGCTGATGCCTTTTGTGGGTTTGTTTCATACCTTCTTTATATGGAAGTGTGATGAGATATTTTTCTCTGAACTAGAATGCATCAGGGTGTTCTGACATGCAATTCTGCTTGATTTTCTCAAGCACTTCTTTCAATATTTCCGGTGCATGGAGATCTGCATTTTTGATAATTTTCTAAATTTTTGTGTGATCTTTGAGAGAAACTTCCATATCTTCTGATTTTTTGTCAGGATCAAATTTGATGATAAAACTGCTTTTAGCTGCAACTTGAACTTTTGAAAGTTGGACTGTGAAAGTTATACTTTTCTTATCTACAATAATTGGCATATATTTCTATACAAAATCTTGTCCTAACAAAATATCAACACTTGCATCATAATTGTATAATGTAACATATGTTACCAGATTATTCAAAAGAATAGGAAAATCTGGAGAAACAAAATAGACCTTCATGATCTGTTGGTTGACCACTCCGAATTGGATTTGTGTTGGCTGCCAATAGTATGATGGAATTGCCTTGTATTTGTAGCAACTGCTCGTTGCACCTGTATCGATTTGAGCATCTAGATGATAAAGTTTATAGCCTGGTATTTTGATGCCAATTTGGATGACTAATCTATCTCCAATTCCACTAATGTCTTTTAATTCAGATTCTTCAAATTCTTTTTCTGAATATGAGGTTTTCAGATATTCAATTTCATAATTGGGTTCAAGTGGAAGATCTGCTGCTTTAGTCATCATAGTGACAAACTGAGAGTTTAGTTCATCAAGCAATTGGATGTCTTGCTTAATGTCATTGGATGTTGTGGCTATTAAATTTCTGTTTTCCTGATTCTACTCTCAACCTGACTGATTTGGTCTTCTAGAGATCCTCTAAGAGAAGTATAATTAGGAGGTAAATCTTCTCTTTCTTCAATTGGTAAAAGGGTTCTGACAGGAGGAACACTCTTTTGTAATTCATTTATCATTTTTTGAAGCCTACGTCTTGGGACAACCAGGTTAGGAGACATTTTATCAATCCGTTGTTGAAGAAGACTAATTTCATTTGAAATGTTATATCCTGAGAACATTTTACAATCTAGTGTGAATGTACAGTCATCACTGATATTTACATCTAATTTTTGAAAATGTTGTGTTAAATCTTCATCATCTGAACTAGAACTATATACCAATGTTCCACCAAGACTCCGTTGCGGGGAGACGCACAGGGGGGACGTGTGGGAGTACCCTCAAATTTTAGGGAAATTTCGGGGGTGCGGGGAGTCGTCGAGGTATATATATATAATTCAAGTTCATATTCATTGTTCACTGTTCAATAATGAAAGCATAAAAATATTAAATAGACAATTGAAATTTGAATCATTGATCCATCCTCATCATTCATTTTGATACATACATCATTCATATGACATACTCAAGTGACAAGTCTCATTATTGAATTAATTATTATTCATACACACCATGAGATTCGAAAAACAAAAATAAAAATTAATAATAAAATATTCAAATACATTGATCGATATCATTCATCATTCAATGGTTCATCATTCTACAATCTACATTGATTTAAAAACTAAATTGATCATTCATCATTCTAGAATCTAAATTGAAAGCAAAACATACTAGTATATTTTCAAAGTTTGAACACTAAATTTATATAACTCAAAGTTTCAAACTCAAAAATAGTTAAGAGTCAAGAGTCAAGTCATCAATATCTAGTGTCGCAACTCAAAAATGAAAAATGGATAGTAAGCACTGAAAATAAAATGATAAATCAACATCAAGGACTCAATCTCAATGATTGGTCCTCTACATCCTATCTGTTGCATGAAGTCATCAGGACCATCAATGGGAATGTCAGTATCCGAGTCAGAGTCACTCTCTTCAGTAACCAATGAAACTCCAACCAGACCATGTCGCAGCTCATCTGGTCCATCCTCGTCATCTATTTGTGCGCTATCCTCTGGATCCACATCCCATCGTATTGCTGGTCCCTTCCGATACTTTGGTGTTTTCCTATGTGCAAGACGTAGAGAACTGTGCACTGCAACTAGCTTCTCTGCTCTCCTAGAGGAAAGTCTATTCCTCTTGATAGAGTGGATGAAGCTATATGTGGACCAATTCCTCTCTGTTGCAGAGGAACTAGCAATCTGAGACCGAATAGCAAGGTGTTGGATCTCTGGGGCATCGTCCCCATGCATGGTCCACCAACCAATGGGGTCAGTCTGGCCTAAATCATTGCGATCTTCCCTTGCATCATGCTTGTTGAAGGGACCACTGAGACTTGCGAATTGCATCCACTGTCTCCTAATTGTTCTCCCTTCTTCTGAACTATACATCTTTGTAATGGCAGCTCGAAATCCCTTTTTGACCTCTGGATCTTCAATGGGAAGAATTCTACCGGTCCTTGCCACATACCATTTTACGTTGAGTGCATATGCTGCCATGTGCAAAGGTGTATTCATTCGATCCCACCTACGCTGTATAATGGGTCGAATTTGGGTCGTATAGAACTCTAAGGAAGGATCTTTCTCACGAATGGCCACCCTTACTTGATCCAACATAGTATCAAAAGTCTCACATATTTCTCCAAGAGTAGGAGAATCTGTGTCAGTGTAGCGAATGACCTCAACTACAGGACATAAATGTGACACCAAATAACCACAATCTGTCCACCAATCATTATCCAATATCTGAATCCTGATTTTCTTTCCTTCCTCTGTCTTGGATTCTTCCCATCTGTTCCAATCTGGAGTTACAACCATGGCCTGCAATGCTGACTGCACCTCCAACATCCTCTCTAATAAAAGAAAATAACTAGCATATCTGGTATCAGTAGGCTTGAGGAATTCCTTCCTCGCATGAGACCTGTACATGGCTAAAGAGGTATGGTGATTGCAAATAAACATCTGCACATTTCTTGCAGCTATCACCAAGTTAGATACCCACTCAATTTTGCCAATGTCTTTCAATACATTATTGAGCGCATGCACACAACAAGGGGTCCAAAAAATATGCCTGTATTTACTTTGAATCATTAATCCTGCTAATCTACACACTGCTGCTGCATCTATCACAACCTGTACAACATTTGTAGATCCAACCTTCTCTATAGCATCACGAAGAAGCTCAAATTGGAAAGTTGCATCTTTGCGCTTTTGAGAACAATCAATAGCTCTAAGAAAGAAAGGCCCCTCTCGGCAAGTAACTATGATGTTGATAAGTGGACGTTTGGTAATGTCTGTCCACCCATCCATAACGATAGAACAACCTTCCCTCACCCATGTCTGCCTCATATTTTCCTTTTGCACATTAATATTGGCCACTTGCCTTTCTAATATCACTGTCCTCAACTTATGTTCACCTGGGGGCACATATGAGGGTCCTGCTGCTGCAATTGCCTTCACCATCTCCTTGTAGTAAGGAGAACGACTAACATGGAAAGGAATGCCATTGGCAAAAAGAAATTTTCCAATGGCATCATTTGTATTATTACGGTTCAACTTACCATACATTCTTGTAAGAGTTGGTCCCACTGCACAAGAACGAGAACCCTTAGTCCCAACAGCAGATGGTGGAGGCATATCTTTTATTTTTCTTTTGGAGCTTGTGGCTTCATCAATATTTTGGTGAGCTTGGGCCATGACATTTTTACTTGAGAAGTTTCCCTTTGCATCTGCTGCCATTTGCTTCCTCAAGAGCTCTGATTTTTGCAATATGGTTAATGTTGAACATATATGAACCCCTTTGCCACCTACACCAAAACGATACATCTTGATCCGACTATAACTCCCAACCCAAGAATGACCACAAACATTGCATTTCCAATGGCGTGTCCCACCTCTTTGTTTTCCTAGTTTTGGTTGAGTTGAAGAGTCAGCCATTATGGTAACATATAACAAAAGAGGTTTGATTGGATTAAACGTCCCTTTTGCATATTCAGCCAATGCCTTTGACGGGGTTGCAGTTGCAGTTGCATTGGGAGAAACACTCGTTGCACTGCTGCCATGGGTTTCATTCATTGTTGATGGGATTTCAGATCCAAGAGGACTTTCTGTTTGAACATCATAATCACTATCACCATCAGTGTCACTGTGGCTGCTCATGTTGTAATCAACGATTTTACACTTGCATGCTTGCAACTTGTTGTGTCACTGTTTTAATTTATTTTGCAATTTTTTTTTTTTTTTGTTTTTCTGCCCTGTAGGAAGAGTTAAAAAAAAAAATTCATCATGTAAATTTAAAATTTACAATGCAAATATAGTAGAATTAAATTTAAATTATTAAAATTTAAAAACAAAAACATAAACAAAAAATAAAAATTAAATTAGAGTGACTATGTTTTGAAGTTTTCATTAAAGTTTATATTTTAAAATATAAAATTTGAAAACATTATAATATAGTTAAACAAATGATATCAATTTAAAAAAAAAATTTAAAAATTTTAAAAATTACAGTAGGGTCGTAGGTTGTATGTTCACTATTACAACATTTTTTTTTTAAAACTACAAATTAAAACAGTTCAGATTTCAAGCTTTAATGTCTACTTGGAGGTGGAGCCGCACAGCGTCAGGGACAGAGGGTTGACGGCAAAGGACTCAGGAGGTCCGAGGACGCTGGGTTGCGGCTGAAACATGAAGGTCGTGGTCAAAATTTTAAACAATAGCGGTTGGAGAAACTGCCAACAACAAGCCTGCAAGGGGACGCAGCATGCTGTCTTGGCTCAGCGTCTCTCAACGGCAATGACTCGACTCACCGTCCCTCAGCTCAGCGTCTCTCAGCCGCATCGACTAAACGTTTAGGAAAACAGTGAGCTGGAGCAATGCAAGGCGACTGGCTCAGAGTCTTGGCTTAGTGGCGACGACAGGGAGGTTGGCTGGGCATGTTCACTGTTCACGCTTTCAGCTGTGCGTGGAACTGGTATTTCAGCGCTGCGTGGAAATGCCTCTGCGTGGAAATGGAAATGACTTTGGGTTGAAATGAAATGAGCTTTTAACTTTAAGTTTTGCCTTTCATGACTTTTAGGTTTAGGCTTTTAAGTTTTAGTTATTTAGTTTTAATTTTAATTTTTTTTTAGACTTTTAAGTTTTAGTTATTTAGTTTTGATTTGTTTAAAAAAAAAAAAAATAATGGTTTTGATTTTTGAATTTTTAGTTTTGGAATTCATTGAATTTGATTTTTAAAAGTCTTGACTTAGACAAATTTAAAGGGGGACGCCCAGGCGCACCCTTTTTGGGGAGTCTAGACTCCCACACTGAAGGGGGACGCCCAGAAGCACCCTTTTTGGGGAGTCTAGACTCCCACAATGGGGAAACGCACCCCCTTGCGTCTCCTCGAGACTCCCCAAAAAGGGTGCGTGGGGAAACGCACCCCCTTGCGTCTCCTCGAGACTCCACAAAAAGGGTGTGTGGGGAAACGCACCCCCAAGAGACTCCCCGTCCCGGGTGCGTGGGGTGCGAGGGGTGCGCGCACCTGACCCTGGGGGACGCGTCCCCATGGAACACTGATATATACTGAAAAACATTCTATAGAAGAATCATAGTCTGAAACTAGTTGCCATTCGGCTGGATTATATGATGAAGAAAACAAGTTGAAAAGTTTGACTTGTGTCTTTTGCTTCCTGGATGGACATTTATTAGCCCAATGGCCTTTTTGTCACATATAAAACATTTTCTTTTATCAACAGTAGCAGGTTTCATTTTCTTTCTGAAAATATATCTGGATCTTCTCTTATTTCCAGATGATGGCATAAATTGTTTCTTCTTACCTTTCCATTTGGGTTTAGAGTAGTTGCAATTTTGAGATTTCCGCTGAGGCTTTCTTTTTGGAGTTTTATAACACCCAAATCTATATGTTTATGAAAACATATCACAAATTTGAGGACTAAAGGCTAGTTGCTTTTTTAGATTTCTTTTGTTCTTGTATGCTACGCATTCATTTCTAAGAATGGTGAGGATATGCTGATGAAGGGCTGCTAGGGAAAGAGAGTCAATAGAAATTTTTTCCTTAGCTAATTCTTGTGTAACTAGCTTTGGAATTCTTCCTCGCAAAGAAGCAATATTGTGTCGCAAATATGCCACATTCTCTTGGTCTGGAGTCTTATAATAAAGTCCTTGCATAATGCAATATTACTCAGTGAGTAAGTCAAGATCACACAATCTTTGACTCATGAATAACTGAGCATAATGAGACTCATTTGAAGGTATAATTCCAAGGAATTCATGCGACAATGCTAACAGTGTGGCTTCTAAATGATCATCTTTATTTAAGATATCCATCTGTTCTGATTTATCTAGGTGCTCCCACCACAGGTAAGCATTTCCTGTTAGTGCCCAAGTGATTTGGATGACTACATCTTTCCAAGGCTATTTGGATTCAGCCTTTTTCTGTGATGCCCAATTATTGATTCTTTGTAGGAGGATCAATGTTTGATCTCTATTTAAACAATCAATGCTTATAAATAGAGCATTCCCAATACTATGGAGAGATTCTGGATTTGATTTCTCATTAGTTTCTGCTAGATGTTGTGTCCTTCTAGTGAAAGGATTGGATTGATTCTGAGATGATACATCTCCTTCTGTAAACTTGGCATTTTTATTTGAAAATTGAAAAAACTCTTCGCTTTTGGACTTAGAAGGTCCTTCACCTCATTCTCTGTGGGTAGTTTTGTTTTCCTTTTATATCTAGAACCAAACTAGATAATTTAGCACTTACTAGTGCAAATTTCTCTCTTGCTAAATCTGAACATTTTTTGATTTTTTCTATTGTTTCCTCTTCTTCTTTCATAATTGTCTTAAGAAACAATGAATCAGATTTTAGTCTATGATAAGTGAATTTTGGTCCTGCTTGTTCTACTGCCTCGAAATCTGGAGGAGAGTGTGGTCTAGGAAGAGCATTATGAAAATTTGTTATAGCACGGCTAATGGTATCTAACTGAGTTGAGATTTCAGTTAGTTTCTTATCATATCCTTCTTGCAAACTATCTGTTGTCGGATGCAACCTTTTGATATATGCTCTTTTAATTCAAGAACATCTTTAGCAATATCATCAAGGTTCTGAGATAGACAAACTGATTGATAATTTAAATAATTTTGCATCTTGATTTTCTCAGCTGGCTCTGGGTCTGTAGGATTTATTAAATGAATAAATTGTAGATCTCCTTGTAAAGTTCCATTCTTGAACTTTTGAGTGCTATTCCCTGGATCTAGATGTCTTTTTGGCAAAACTGGTGATGTTCCAATTTTTTCTCTGGGGAGATTATACATCTTAAAATCTTTGAGAGGTACAAAGATTTGTATGCAATCTTTACAATTTGGATGTTGGCCTTTATGATCCGTAAAAGGATGATCATTTTCCTCATTGGTTAAGGCAAAACTTTTTCTCCTTTCTTTTGGTTGCTTATGACAGAATATGCAATCTGCAGAAGTAGTAGAACTATGGTTCTGTACATGTTTCTGATAAGGACAAACATGAATCTTCATATTATATGAACGGTTCATGGAGGATTTTGGTTGTTTACCTAATGATATATTTAGATGGAGTCTTACTGAAGGAATGGACTTGTTTCCATCTGTGTTTTTGGCTTTAACAAATCTAAGTTTGCTAGATCCATCAGGAGCAATTACTTTTTCCAACTGGTTTGAGGTAGAGGCTAATTGAGGATGCTTTTGAGAAATAAGTGTATACTGACTATCCCATTCATCAGGCAAAGATACCTCTGTGAAACCTAACTGAAGAGGCGTAGTATTTCTTGGTCCAACAACAACACCTTCTTTGAGAGCTCTTTTTGTCAATTTTGGATTTGTGGCAGGCATAGATGTAGCCACAAAATGTAAATAGATTGAAGTATGTAACTGAGCAATATGGGTGCCTGGGGCCACATCA
>APFE030003393.1:126160-158687 GCA_000404065.3 Pinus taeda
TGCCACCAACCACACCTTGTGGGGTTGAAGGCTTTTCTCGCTAACTGGTAGGTAGGTGCAGGCGGCAGGGTCAACAACATCTACGGGACAACAAGGGAAGAGAAAGAAGGACATCTCCAAGGTGAAGTGGTTCCATTGTGGGGAGCTGGGACATTATGCATCCCAGTGTCCAAGGAAGAAAAACAAGGGAGAGGCTTCTGATTCAAAGGCAACTCTAGCTAAGGCGGAGAAAGAGGTCAAGACTGATGACGATTGTTCCATAAGTGCTCATGAAACTCTAGAGAAGAGGTGGGGAGACATCGAGTTGTAGTCAAGACGACTACATACTAGGGGCAGGATCCTTGAGGTTGATCTGATAATGAAATTTTAGACAATTATTAAGGTATTATAGACTCATGTGCATGGATTTGCCTATGTTACTTTGTGCAATGGATCGATAAGGTTGCGAAATACATAACAATGAAGGAGTAAAAGAACATAATAGACAAACACACATAAACACAACAGTTTAATAAGGAGTTCACCCAACACTCCTGGGCTACGTCTCCTAGTCCAGCCTTTAGTGGTGACCTCTCTATTATGTCTTTAGAAGCAAAATTTTTACAAAAGTGAGCTCAATTTGAGTCTCACATAACAGGTACAAAACAATAAGGCTTTACTTGGATCCCCCAAGTCTTTATGAGTACATAGACTCTCCTCACTAACCCTCTGTCTTTGTTTGCTCTTTGTCTTAGCACTGCTTCCAATAGTGCCTATCTTTGTTTCTGTCAATCTCTGGCTTTAAAGCCAATCTGCGTTGTTTGTTCATTTCTCCTTCTCGAGCTCTCTGGCTTCCTAGCCTTTGTCCGCTCAAATCCTCCTCTGAGCATTAGCAATCATTGCTAAATGCTTTCAGGGATGGTGGGCACCTGTTCTGTAACGAAATGGGTCATCGGCCCTTTGAAATCCTAGAATTGGTCGTTTTCTGTTTACACAGAGAAATACACGCAAAACTGTGAAAATCCGCCAATACACTGTTCATCAGACATCAAATACTCATAAATATGCACTATATTCTGATCAGGTTTGCCTTTATATCGTTTATCGCATCTCCACTGTTAATCTAGGAGATCTGGATCCAACGGCTGTGGTTCATTTCGGGCGGCTCTTTCGTATGGGGGTTAATCGCCCGATAAGGGTGGTTTTCTCTCTCCTTAGCCTAGACACGTGGTAGCCAGTGTATGGGATCGGGTGGAGCCCGGCCCAAACCACTTACCGCCTTTGGCCTGCCCGAAATCCCACTTGTATCGTGATTTCCCTTTTATGTTCAAAATACATTAAAATATGAAATCCCGCTCATATCGGACTTGAAACAATATATATTTGCATTAACGAACCCTTTCAGGTCCAGTTTCATCGCATTGGGCGCATTTCCTTTGTAATCCATTCATTTCGCGAAAATGAGAAATACAAAGGAAATAACCATTTTTCGGATTTCAAAATATATAAAATATTGTCTATAACTCCATTGGGTCCGATTGTCGTAAGCCATATGTATATCGACCCCGCTCCATTGTAATGTGCCGATGTGATATTGCGATGCGTTTGATTGCAATTGCATATCGTACATACCCCAAGCCGTTGTAAGCACTCCTTTGTATTTGCGGATTGCGATACTGCGATGCAACTTGGGCCGTCAATCTGCGCGCTTGATTGACGGTCCTCGTTGACTCCGATGATCGCTATGCAAGTTCCATATGGTGTGCTCTGATTTCCTCTGCCTACCATCGCCGATTGCGATTTGTCGATCGGATCTGGACCGTTGATCAGCCAGATCCAACAGCTCTGATACAGAGTTGTTTTAAGCCTCCAATAAGCCTGTTTTCACAGTTTTCTCCATGTTTTTGCCTCCCAATAGTGTAATCTGACTTTTAACAAGTTTTTCTTTTGCGATAGTTTTGAATGTTTGAAGACTTAGAGGGTTTTCTAGGATCCATTTGGATTAGAGGTGCCCAAACTTTTGGATCATATCCCGCTGCGGGAGCCCTTACCGACAGTAGCAGGATGACAAGGGTCAGGTGGAGCAAAGTGTAGTGGAGCAGCAAGGCAGTGCTTGGGTGCAAAATTATGAGGCAGCACAATAGAAGTTGTAGCAATGCAAGATGCATAGAGGTGTATGTAGCAGCGCAGTGGCAGCAAAGGGAGCACAAAATAGCAGTAGAGGCAGCTTCAACATCACGAAGCTTCTAGGTTGACCGAGATGTCAGTGTTTGGGAGAAGACAATAACTTACTTCTCAGTAACTGAGTTGCAGTGCAGTAGTTAGCAGTGGTAGTGCTAGGGGTAGCATGGGCAGCATGTTGAGAGGGAGTTGCAGTGCAGATGTAGCAGTGGCATCATTGGATGTGCTCTAGCCACGAAAATTGGTGGAGAGGCTAAAGCACATGAGATCTCCAAGACCTAGAAATGGTTAAGTCTAAACTTAGGAAAAATAAAATATTAATGGGTTTTAATATAAAATTGGGTTAGAAGGTTCAAAAGTCATGAATCAAACCAAATCTAATCTTAGCCATTGATTAGAGATTTACTCTCGGCCGTTGATGGACCAACGAGAAAGGTCTAAGAGGAGGCTTGAGGGTCAATTGGAGAACACACCGAGAGAGATCAAGAACTCGATTTTTTGGGGCAGGGTTTACTGAGGAAATTGAGTGAAGTGATCTAAGTTGTAGCTGAGGAGCAGTGAATACACAACAAAGAGGGAGAGTTAGTGCCGTGACAATGAGCGCAGAAGCCAGGAAAGGTTGACACAGAGCCAGCTAGAGGCCACGCAGAGGCAGCCAGGAGCTACACAGAGCCAGAGAGGGCCAGTGTGTGAGACACAGAGGCTCCAGAGGCTGACGCAGAGCCCCAAGAGGCTGACGTTGGGCCCGTTAGGCTGACGCTGGTCCAAAGAGGCTGACGCAGGCCCTAGAGGTAGCGTTGGGAGAATTTTGTTGGACAGACTGGAGCTGGAGAAGCCGGGTAGGGTGGCACAGTCCCTATCAGAGTGATGCAAAGCAGTAGAAGCTGCATTGTTGCTTTGGGATTGTTCATCTGGTGATTTAGCCGAAATATCTGCCTCTGACTGGGAGGTACTACTGTTGAGGGCATTCTCTGTTGGGTGAGCCATTTATGGCACCCAGGTTGTATTCTGAAACAACATAATAATAAAACCTTCTAAATAGCTGCACCGGTTTTCCCGCATTTTTCAGGACATTAGTCCAAAAACAATGGTGTCACTTTGCTTGTTTACTTTCAGTTGATGATCTGTATGTGTTGATATTTTACTTCTATTTATTTTCAGTATTTACAAGGTAAATAACTTGTTAAGTAATTGAACAAGTAGGAAGAAATAAATTAGATAGTACAGGAAGAATTTCTAATGGGTAAAACTTAGAAATTCCAACATGGTATCAAAGCGTGGTTGCAAATCACAGGATAACTGAAGGTATCAACCGAGCAGAGCAGTAGCAACAGAAACAACTGTCCTGAGAGACAGACGTTGTTCCTAACAAAAAGCAGCAAGAAAGCGCAGAAGCAGAAAGGAGCAGACCTGACCTACGTAGTGCCCGATCATCTTTCTTAGTCAGGAAGGATCGACGCTGTGGCCAGGAGGTACAGATTCGGCCGGTGTCAGGATTGTGCAGAGCCTAGAGATTCAAACCTTCAGATTGTTGGGGCATAGGAGGTTGTGGGTAATTTGCAAAGCGAAGTTGGTGGAGTACTGTGGTCAGAATAGTACCTAATATGGCAAGACCAAGGAGGAGGGAGTTGTTGCCGAGGATTTCTAGCTGAGGAACCCAGATCAGTGGTGCAGTTGCACAAACGATCGGAGTGGGGCATCTCGACATTAGCAGAGGAGTTTCCAGAAGGGAAATCGAGACTCAAAGGGAGTTAAACCAAGAACTTCTAGACGGGAAGTTTGAGAGACTCAGCAGGAGTCGATCAGAGGACTTCTAGGAGGGAAGTAGAGAGACACAGAAGAGTCGAAAGAGGAGTAGCGAAATGGCAGTGAATGGGCTGAGAGATTAGGATAGACTGGACGGAGCTTCCAACTTCGTAGTCTGGAAGGCCAAGATCTTGTCCATTCTAAACAGGTATCGCATCAAGCACTTCGTCCTAAAAACGATAGCGACCCTAGTTGAACCGGCTAAAAATGAGAAGTACGAGGAGGCAATGGCCAAGGGTAAGTGCATCATCCTTAACGGGGTCAAGGATCATGTGGTACCACATATTGCCGAGAATAATACGGGAAATGAGATGTGGGATGCCCTGAAGAAGTTGTATCAGCATACTTCTGTGCAGAGGAAGATGTTACTTGAAAATCAGCTACGGTCATACTAGATGCAGGGGGCGAGTAGGTAGATATCTTCCTTGGGCGATTGACGGAGATTTGAGATCAGTTGACTTCCATAGGGGCCATGTCGGATGAGGAGATGTTGGTGAGGACCGTACTGAACCTAGTCTCAGAGGATTGGGAGGTATTTGTCCAAAGCTTACTGGGCAGGTCAAACCTTCCGGATTGGGAGGAACTGTGGACGGCTCTTTGTCAAGAAGAGATCAGAGGGGTAACCAAGGCAGGGAGTAGCGGTAAGGGGACCAAAATCAAGAAAGAGGAAGAGGAGGATGCTTCTCTAACATCTGTGGGAAAGCAAGAGAAACGGAAGAAGGAGCTCTCCAAGGTCAAATGCTTCCACTGTGGGGAACTGGGACACTACGTGAACCAGTGTCCAAGGAAGAAGAGTAAGGGAGAGGCCTGTGATACCAAGGTAGCACCAACGAGGGTGGAGAAAGAAGTGGAGACAGATGACGACTATGCCATGAGTGCTCTTACGCCACTTGAGAGGAAGTGGGGAGACATCGAGTTGTAGTTAGATAGACTATAGACAATGATGTTGATTTGAGGTAGCATCGGATGTGCTCTAGCCACGAAAATTGGTGAAGAGGCTAAAGCACATGAGATCTCCAATACCCAGAAATGGTTTGGGCAGATTCTAAACAGTTTGAGAGATATTAAAATAAATAATATTTTTAATGAAGACCCTAAGTCTAAACTTAGGGAAAATAAAATATTAATGTGAATTAATATAAAACTGTGTTAGAAGGGTCCAAAAGTCATGGATCAAGCCAGATCTAATCTTAGCTATTGATTAGGGACTTAATCTTAGCCGTTGATCTGTCAACGAGAAAAGTATAAGAGGCTTGAGGGTCACTTGGAGAACACACTGAGAGAGACCAGTCAGTTCAATTTCTGGAGCGGGGTTAGTTGAGAAATTGATTCAGTGGTTTGGTGAGCAGTCAAGAGGCAGCAAGTATGGAATAGAGAGACGAGATTAGCCACTGGAGATCATCGATGCAGCAAGAGAGGTAGATGTAGAGGCAGCAGGAGACTGCACAGTCACTAGTTAGGACTGCCTGGGTGACGCAGAGAGGCCCAAAGCTAATGCAGTGAAGTAGGGGCTGACGCAGAGTATCTGAGAGCCATGTAGAGGTCAACCGGGCTAATGCTGGGATTGGGAGAAATGCTGCAGAATTTCTCTCTGTGGGTAAGCCAGTTTGGCACCCTGTTGTATTGGAAAGTTGCTAAATAATAAAATCCTCCCTTGCTCTACCAATTTTCCCACATTCGGTTTTTCCAGGGACTGTTGTCCAAAATATCTGTGTCAATGTGTTGATTCTTGTGCATATCTTTGTTTCTGTATTACGGTGTGATATTTGCAGCAGTATTTATTTTAATGTTTATTCAGGTAATTTCATAAATAACTTATTGAGGAATAAGTAGGAAAAGTAAATCAATTGTTGCAGTGATTGAATTTTCACATGGTATTAGAGCAAGTAATCAGAGACAGGAAGGGAAAATCAGTTATGGGTCGAGATCACGATGCAGAGGCATCCACGTCAGGGGACTCACACAGGTTTTCAGAAGATTGCACAAGAGAAAGAGACTTTGATTTCTCTATGTTGGCTTCCAGGCTGGAAAAAGAAGTGGCTTGTATGACTAGTTCTGCATCATTAGAAGTATGGTATATAGACAGTGGAGCCTTGTGGCATATGACGGGAATCAGGGAATATTTCTCAGAATATCGAGAAGAGAAGATGAACTTTCAGATCACCATGGGGAACAAGGCAAAGTGTACTCCAGTAGGGAAGGGCACCATAGTTTTTCAAACAGAATCGAGAGAACGGTTTCGTGCTACAAATGTGCTGCATGTACCAGGATTGGGGATGAACTTACTTTCTGTGTCGCAACTTCACGACAAGGGCTATGATGTCTATTTCATCAAGGAGAAAGTATATGTCAAACACTCGAGCTGGAAAAAGAAAGTTCAGATTGGGATCAAAAGTAATAGGTTGTATAGATTACAACTAGAATCATCAATGACACTAATAGGCAGTTATGGAGACAAGGACTTAAACGAACTACGACACAAAAGAATGGGTCACTTGCACCATGGAGTTCTGAGAATTCTCAGGAGCACTGTAACAGGAGTTTTGGATCTGAGTACGGAACAAGATGATATATGCAGGGGATGCGCTCTAGGAAAGTATGCCAAGGCAACATTTCCTAGGAGCAAACACGGGGCCAAGAGTGTACTAGGATTGATACACTCAGATATCTATGAACCTATGTCCGTCAAAGCTCTCAGTGGTATTAAGTATTTCCTTACCTTCATTGATGACCACTCAAGGAAAACTTGGATTTATTTTCTGAAAACCAAGGATGAGGTTTTCTGTCAATTCAAGGAGTTCAAGGCTTTGGTGGAGAATCTGACTGCGAAGAAAATAATTTTTTTGTGCTCAGATAATGGTGGTGAGTATGTCGATAAAGATTTCACTGATTTTTGGCTAAGGAGGGCATCAAAAGAGAGTGGACAACTCCCTACAATCCGGAGCAGAATGGAGTAGCAAAAAGAAAGAACAGGACTATTGTAAAGTAGCTAGGGCCATGATGTATGATCAGGATATGCCAAAATTCCTGTGGGTGGAAGCATGCAACACAATAGTCTATGTTCAGAACAGGACTCCTCATTGGGCATTGGGCAAGATTATTCCAGAGAATGTTTTGACAGGGAAAACACCTGAAGTCAGTCATTTCAGGATATTTGGGAGTTTAGCATATTGCCACATACTCGAAGAAAAGAGGAAGAAGATGGATCTAACTGTGGAAAAGGGATATCTGGTGGGATATAGCGAGAACACTAAAGCATACAGAATCTATCTTCCAGGGAGCAGGGAGGTAGTAGTTCGACGAGATGTAAAGTTCATGGAGGATAGGGCTTTCAGAAGATCTTGTGAGATGCCTTCCGAGGAGCAGTCTAAAGAGGAGCCACTGGTTAAGCCTCTTCAACCAACAGAAGTAAAGAATTCTTCCTTGGGTCAAGAAGATTCTCAAGATGAGGAGGAAGAAGCACCTGTTGTCAGAGGAAGAACTAGGAGGGAACTTCGTCAGATTCTGCGAGATGCAAAGGACTTCATCGGTGTGCCAAGAAACAATAAGAGGGAGCGAAAAGAGCCAGATAGATATTAGGCATTAGTAGCTCAAGATGGAGAGCCTGCCAGTTTCAAGGAGGCAGCTCAACGTCAGGTTTGGCTAGATGCGATGGTAGAGGAGTACAACTCCATAATGGTGAACAATGTTTGGGAGGTGGTACCAAGGCCTTAAGACAGATCAATGGTAGGTTCAAGATGGATCTACAAGATCAAATACACTGCAGGCGACAGTGTTGAGAAATACAAGGCCAGGTTTGTGGCCAAGGGGTATGCTCAAAAGAAACAAATTAATTATGAGGAGACCTTCGCCCCAGTAACTAGGTATACATCTATTAGGACCGTGATATCTCTTGCAGCTCAGATGGGATGGGAGATTCATCAGATGGATGTGAAGACGACATTTTTGAACGAGGTAATAGAAGAAGAGGTATACATTGAACAACCAGAGGGCTTTGAGACTCATGAGAAGAAATCTCATGTATGCAGATTGAAGAAAGCCTTGTATGGGCTGAAACAGGCACTGAGACCATGGTATGGTCGAATAGATGGCTACTTGCAGAAGATGGAATTTGTCAAGAGTGACGCAGATCCAAAACTCCACTATCTAGTTGTAGAGAATGTGCCCCTAATCTTAGTATTGTATGTGGATGATCTCTTTCTGACAGGATCATCCAAACTCATTGAGGACTGCAAGAAGAATCTAGCCACAGAATTCGATATGAAGGATTTGGGGCAAATGCATTACTTCCTAGGGTTGGAAGTCTGGCAGTAGAAGGGAGAAATCTTCCTTGGGCAAGGAAGGTATGCTACAGAAATCCTGAAAAGATTCGAGATGGAGGACTGTAGACCCATGGCTACGCCAATGATCACCAACTAGAAGAAGATTGATGCATCAGAAGACAAGGATGTCAATCCCACGCTATATAGGACAGCTCATAGGGTCCCTGATGTATCTGGTCAATACCAGACCAAACATTTGCTACGCTGTCAACACCCTCAGTCAGTTCATGGTGGAACCAAAGAGGGCACACTAGGCAGCAGCCAAACACGTTCTCAAGTATTTAAAGGGAACAGTTGATTATGGGCTCTTGTACACCAAAGGTAAGGATATCAGTTTGAGTGGATTTACTAATGCAGATTGGGCAGAAAGTTCAGTGGATTGGAAAAGTACCTCTAGGTACTATTTCAACATTGGATTAGGAATGACCTCCTGGTGCAGTAGGAAACAGAAGTCCGTGGCTTTGAGTTCATCTAATGCAGAATATATGGCGGCAAGCACAGCTTCATGTGAGGCCATATGGCTTAGAAAACTGCTTGTAAACCTATTCAGAAGGAATATGGAGGCAATTAGGATCATGTGCGGCAATCAAAGTTGCATTAAGCTCTCTAAGAATCCAGTGTTTCATGATAGGTCGAAGCATATTGATATCCGGTGCCACTTTGTCAGAGACTGTGTCCAACGAGGAGCTGTAGAGTTGAGCTACACTCCTACCGGAGAACAGGTGGCGGACATCCTCACCAAGGCTCTTGGAAGGACAAAGTTTGACTACTTCAGGGAAAAGATGGGGATGGTAAAGAACCCGTTTCAGAAGCAGAAATGGGAGTGATAGCAGCACAGATGCTGAGGGAGTTGCAGTGCGGATGTAGTGTTGGGAGAAAGGACCAACAACATCAGGAATGCAAAGGGAGTTTTTGTACAAATGTAGCAGTGGCAGTAGCAAAGCCATGGGCAGCCGTAAAGGATACAACAATGTAGAGGATGTTGGGCAGGGAGGCTTAGCATCAGCACAGGGACCGATGACAGATGATCGGGGTGATACTCAGTGAGGAGTACTACTAGAGGATAGTCCTCGCTAAGAGGGAGTGTCGATTTGAGGTAGCATCGGATGTGCTCTAGCCATGCAAATTGGTGGAGAGGCTAAAGCACATGAGATCTCCAATACCCAGAAATGGTTTGGACAGATTCTAAACAGTTTGGGAGATATTAAAATAATTAATATTTTTAATGAAGACCCTAAGTCTAAACTTAGGGAAAATAAAATATTAATGTTAATTAATATAAAACTGTGTTAGAA
The DNA here is from genome assembly GCA_000404065.3 of Pinus taeda. NCBI lineage: Eukaryota > Viridiplantae > Streptophyta > Pinopsida > Pinales > Pinaceae > Pinus > Pinus taeda. The sequence continues at coordinate 135,744 of APFE030003393.1, forward strand.
GGGTCCAAAAGTCATGGATCAACCCAGATCTAATCTTAGTCGTTGATTAGGTACTTAATCTCAACTATTGATCTGTCAAGGAGAAAAGTATAAGAGGAGGCTTGAGGGTCACTTGGAGAACATGAGACCAATCAGTTCAATTTCTGGAGTGGGGTTCGCTGAGAAATTGAGCCAGTGGTCTGGTGAGCAGTCAAGAGGCAGCAAGTACGGAGCAGAGAGACAAGATCAACCACTGGAGATCAGTGCTGAGGCAAGAGAGGCAGACGTAGAGGTAGCAGGAGACTGCGCAATCACTAGCTGGGCCTGCGTGGGTGACGCAGAGAGGCCTAGCACTGACGCAGTCAAGCAGGGGATAACGCAGAGTGTCTGAGAGACACACGAAGGTCAGTCGGGTTGACGCTGGGACTGGGAGAAGTGCTAGAGAATTTTTCTCTCTGTGGGTAAGCCAGTTTGGCACCCTGGTGTACTAGAAAATTGTTGAATAATAAAATCCTCCCTTATTGCACTGGTTTTCCCACATTGGGTTTTTCTGGGAACTGTTGTCCAAAATATCTGTGTCAATGTGTTGATTCTTGTGCATATGTTTGTTTCTGTATTATGGTGTGATATCTGCAGCAGTATTTATTTTAATATTTATTGAGGTAATTTCATAAATAACTTATTGAGGAATAAGTAGGAAAAGTAAACTAGTTGTTGTAGTGATAGAATTTTCATAGGTGAGGGGCAGGATCCTTGAGGTACCCAACCTCTTGGATTATACCTTGCTACAGGAGCCCCACAGAGAAGTAGCAGGACTAGCGGATGTCGATAGAGATGGATGCGGATGGAGTGACAGAGGGTGCTATAGGGCAGGAGTCTTGGGATAGTGTGAGGCAATAGTTTGGGATGCATGGAGTTGATGCAGCAGTGCAAAGGTCAGTAGAGGGAGCACTTGTCAGCGACAAAGGGAGCTTCAACATCGGGAGATTCTCTAGCCTAACAGGGATGTCAGAGTTGGGTGGATCAGTTATTTACTTCTTAGTAACTGGGTTGCAGTGCAGCAGTTAGCAGTGGCAGTGCTATGGGCAACACGATGTAGCGTGAGGAGAAGGGGATGTAGTGCAGATGCAGCAGTGGTAGTGGCAGGGCCATGGGCAGCAACACGAATACAGAGGGAGATGACGTACAGATGCAGTAGTGGCAGCGGCAGGGTCATGGGCAACAATACATGATGCAACAATGCAGAGGATGTTGGGTGGGGAGGCTTAGCATAAACGCAGGGACCGATGCCGGATGATTAGGGTGATACTCAGTGAGGAGTATTACTAGAGCACAGTCCTCGCTAAGAGGGAGTGTTGATTTGGGGTAGCGTCAGATGTGCTCTAGCCATGAAAATTGGAGAGGCTAAAGCACACGAGATCTCCAAGACCCATAAATGGTTTGGGCAGAACCTAACCAGTTTGGGGATATTAAAATAATTAATATTTTTAATGGAGTTCCTAAGTCTAAACTTAGGAAAAAATGGATCAAGCCAAATCTAATCTTAATCATTGATTAGAGATTTAATCTTCGTCGTTGACGAACGAATAGGAAAAGTATAAGAGGAGGCTTGAGGGTCAGTTGGAGAACACACCGAGAGAGATCAAGAGCTCAATTTTTTGGGGCAGGGTTTGCTGAGGAAATTGAGTGAAGTGATCTGAGTTGCAGCTGAGGGGCAGTGAATACATAGCAGAGAGGCAGAGTTAGTACCGGGAGGATCAGTGCGAAAGCTAGGAGAGGTTGACGCAGAGCCAGCTAGAGGCCACACAGAGCCACAGAGGGTCAGCGTGTGTGACACAGAGGCTCCAGAGCCTGACACAGAGCCCTGAGAGATTGACGCTAGGCCAGAGATGGTGACGAGGCCCTAGAGGCAGTGCTGGGAGAATTTCGTGGGACAGATTGGAGTTGGAGAAGCCGGATAAGGTGACGCAGTACCTATCAAAGTGACGAAAAGCATCAGATGCTGCATTGTTGTTGTGGGATCGTTCATCCGGTGATTTAGCCAAAATATTTGTCTTCGACTGGGAGGTACTATTGCTGAGGGCATTCTCTGTTGGGTGAGCCATTTATGGCACCCAGGTTGTATTCTGAAACTGCATAATAATAAAACCCTTTGAATAGCTGCACCGGTTTTCCGCATTGGGTTTTTCCGGGGACATTAGTCCAAAAACAATAGTGTCACTTGTGTGCTTGTTTACTTTCAGTTGATGATCTGTATGTGTTAATACTGTACTTGTATTTATTTTTAGTATTTACATGGTAAATAACTTGTTAAGTAATTTAACTAGTAGGAAGAAATAAATCAGATAGTACAGGAAGAATTTGTAATGGGTAAAACTTAGAAATTCCAACAGATGTCAGTATTTGGGAGAAGACAGTTACTTCTCAGTAACTGAGTTGCAGTGCAGCAATTAGCAGTGGCAGTGCTAGGGGCAGCATGGGCAGCATGTTGAGAGGATGTGAGGCAGCAGGCCAAGCATTAGCACAGGTACTGGTGTGGAGGATTAGTGTGATGTTGCAGTGGTGGAGCATTACTAGAGCACATTCCTTGCTAAGAGGGAGTGTTGATTTGTGGTAGCATCGGATGTGCTCTAGCCATGAAAATTGGTGGAGACACTAAGGCACATAAGGTCTCCAAGACCCAGAAATCGTTTGGGAAAATTCCACTTGGATGGAGAGATATTAAAATAATTAATATTTTTAATGGGGTTCCTAAGTCTAAACTTAGGAAAATTAAAATATTAATGTGTATTAATATAAAATGGGCAAGAAAGTTCTAAATGACGAGGATCAAGCCAAATTTAATCTTAGTCGTTGATTAGGGACTTAATCTCGGTCATTGAATCGTCAACAGGAAAAGTATAAGAGGAGGCTTGAGGGTCAGTTGGAGATACACCAAGTTGATCAAGAATTTGATTTTTTGGGGCAGGGTTTGCTGAAAATTCAAGTTAGTGATCTGTTGCAGCGAGGGGCAGTTCGGGAGAAGGCCAAGAATACATATTAGAGAGGCAGAGAAGGTGTCAGAGAGACAACGCAGAGCCTTCGCAGGCTGACGCAAAGGTAGCCAGGACTGACGTAGAGGCTGAGGCGGCCAGCGCAGGTGACACAGAGGGCCAAGAGGTTGATGCAGAAGCAGCAGAGGCTAGCAGAGCTGACGCTGGGCTAAAGAGGCAGTGTTGAGGAACTTTCGTGGGGCAGATTGGGAGTTGAGAGGCAAACGCAGAGCAGAAGAGGGTGATGCAGTCCCTGGAGGGTGACGCAATTCTAGAGAGAAGCTTGGAGCAACTTTCGATGTCCATCTAAGGAACTATCAAAGTTGTTGTGGGATCAATCATCTGGTTGCTAATCAGTCGAAATATCTGTCTCTGAGGAGAGGTACTTCTATCGAGGAAATTCTCTGAAGGTTGAGCCATCTTTGACACCATAGTTGTATTCAGAAACTACATAATAATAAAGCCCTCACATCTGTTGCACCGGTTTTTCCGGGGACATTTGGCCAAAGATAACGGTGTCCCTTGTGTGATTGTCTCAGTTATTTCAGTAGCTGATCTATATATGTGTTAAGGTTGCATTTGTGTTTATTTCGGTATTTATATTTATAAATAACTTGTTAACGAAAAGAACAAGTAGGAGATAATAAACCAGATAATGCAGTAGGGATTTCTAATGTGTCAGACTTGGAAATTTCGACACCAACATGATCCACTCCAATTCTTCTGATCCTATACAGAGAAAAGGACCTAAGATTAGGAGCCAAATGGGCTAGCCATGGTGGACCATAACTAGCCTAGAACATCTTGATACAAAGACTCACATGGCCTGCCTGGATTTAACTTGCATCCTTGAGCTTATAAGGGTTTTATGCAAAGTGAGAAATTTTTTATATGTATTATATACCCCTATTGAAATGAGAGGCAACAATTAGCTCATATTGTGGGACATGCGCTCCATCCAAGAGGATGTGAGAATCCCAAAATCTTCCACATATAACTCTTGAAATAATCTCAAAATAGACATAAAATACTATTGGGAATCATGATTGTCATTAGACCAAAACCCGCAGGTGTTAGTCAACGATCACATCGCCAAAGATAAGAATCCATGAGAGACAATTAGTCCATGTCGCGAAATACATGGGGATCGTTGGTTTATCCAATGTCCAACAATTTCCCTCCCAACGAGTCGGGTGTGTATCGAACTCGTGATCTACACTCTGATACCAATTGTTGGAAATACTGAGAGGGGTGGTGAATCAATACTTCTTAGCAATTAACATTTTATTAATCTTTTTCAGAGCATTAGTTAATCTTCAGTTATTATTATTATTCTTTAGATAATCATAAACAATAATCAATAGTAGACAACACCATACAACAATGCAGAAAGATAAAGGCAATAGACACAAGATTTTAGGTGGAAAACCCCCTCCAGGTCAAAAACCACCGAATGCTTCTTAGTAATTGTCTTCTCCTCTTCAAAAGAAAAGTAATTACATCAAAATTTTAAAGTGACTGCCTTGTAGTTTCTTCACAGTGATTTCTAGTGACAGGGAGTCAGATTAGATTGAAGATATGAAGGAAAGAGGTTTCATAGATGTCAGACACCAACAACGTGGATCAATTTGGCTATATATACCAACTGGTGGCTGATATACTCATGAACGATCTAGGAGAACCAAGTTCGTCTATTTCAGAGAACAGATGGGTATAGTGGAGAACACCTTCCTCGCTAAGAGGAAGTGTTAGTTTATGGTAGCAATGGACAAGTTTCTAGTGTCTATGATGTCTAAGAGGCTAGGGAAAAACGAGATCTCCATGTTGAAGAAAAGTGTAACTAGGTTCGGTATTCGTCAATGTAATTTTGATCTTTGTACTTGTTAAGAAAAAGAAATATTATTTTTATAAATTATATGAATGAGTTTCTTGCTCATCCATAGGTCTAGGAAAGTCAAAGAGTCAAAATCATGTTAAAAAGCTCTTCTTAAGCATTTATGTAATGTACATGGGTTAACCTAGTGTCAAGTAGCCCTCCAAGACAAGCACCATTCTCCAAAGAAGAAGATTGTCAGCAAAACGATGTGAAAGGCATTCAAGTCAGCTTCAAAATATATATGAATGACAAGTCGGCTCAAATAATAGACACAACACTTCACACTGACACGTTGGCTCAATATGGGAGACTAACCACTATTTATATGTAGTTAGGGTTACCACAAAGAGAACAGAACTCGGATTCTCTCTGAATTTCGTATAAGTGCAGGAAGTACAGGATAGTTGCAAGAAGAATTTCGGATGACATTCTCGGAGGCCTATCCTCAAGCTCAAGAACTTCGATGGGTACAGTAGGGTGCATCACAGATATCTCTACAATAATTACAATGAGAAAACTACAACCCTCATCTCCTTAGTGTTCACTGTCTAGGCCTATTCTATACAGTGACCTTTGAAGCAACCTTACAATCTCGACATTATTGTGATAAGGTAGTGATCTCATGAAGACACACTCTTTCTCGGTATATAGTCCAGAAGCAGTGATAATAGATGCAAGTATGATCTTAGTATAACTAAAGTCATGACCTCAATGGAGAAGATCAGTATCTTGGTAAAACTAAGTGCAACTCTCCTATATATATATATTTCATATCTCTTTGTTGAAATGAAGATCTCGATGAGTATACAACAGTAAGGATCTCGATGGTACAACAACGATAATCTTGATGTTGCAACAGTGATAGAGATCCCGATGATGCAGTAGTGATGGCCTCAATGGTACAACAATGATGATGATCTCAGTAGTGACAAATAAGAGGATTGGTGTCTTAGCCTTGGAGTGGCCTAGTAGGTCAAGGGTCATGGTCTTGTTGTTCATCAATTGGAATCTCTATAAGAAGAATTACGTGTGGGTTTTCCTCTCCGAGAGGGGGAGGTTTTGGCCCTGGCAAAATGCCAACTTCTTGAGTTCTTGTCTCGTTGTTTTTGGTAGCAGTTTGATGAAGTAAACACACACACTAATAATAAGAAGAAGATCAAGCTAAGATAAATTGTAAAAGCACTTCACAAATTGTTATCAAGTCTAGAAGAATCTTACTAATGGTAACTGCCCTAGATTCTTCAACATGGGATCAGAGCTAAGGTGCTAAAGTCAATGGAAGGGAAGCTAAAAGAGACATTCAAGGATCAATCTACAACAACAGTATACAATGTCACAGTTTTGAATTACAGTCTCTCTCAACTTGATGACTTATACTCGGATTCTTCCCACATTCTCAACCTTAGAAAACTCGAACAAAAGATGCAAATGATCACAGGCAGAAGACTCAATTAGGAGAGCTCATGCAACAGTTCAGTTTAGATATACTCAGCCAGATGACATTTATTTTACAAGTCCCATTCTACCCACAGTCCCAGTGCCACTATATGAAGATGTCAACCTCAAATTGAATCCTTTCTATAAAAGGAACAGTCTTGACATCTCGAATTCAGAGCTTGATGATATATATTCAAGGGCATATATATAGAAGTTTGTATAAACAATACTCAATATAAAATGAAGAAGTCCTATGATACAACAATTCGAAGTAATGGGTCTCTATACATCATGGCAAGCGACCTCAATACTCTATGGTTCTACACAATGTTGCATACTACAAGGTTCCATGGTCTACTTATGTGATAGCAATGCAGTGCCATCCCAAGTACATCAACAGTTTGTCAGATGTATAAGTCGAAGTAACTCGAAGGAAAAGAAGGCAATCTTCCTATCAGTGCAACAAGAATCTCATCCGGAGGAAGTTTCAATGCATCTACTTCAACCACTTCCAACATGATCAAGGTGAAGATTTCATCTTCACATGACAAGTAAGTATATTTTCATTCTATAATTAAGTTTGGTTAAATGAGTTCATGATTGCAAGGACATCTATAGGTTGGGTGGGTCATCAAGATTCCTTGCATGAAGGAGGATAGTCATAGTCCTCTAAGAAGTTGAAGTCGTTAAACATATCAATAGGTCTCCTCTGAATTTATGGAAAGGGATGCTTATGAAAGATCCCCTCACATACCAATATTGGAGACATCAAAGTGATGTAGATGATAAACTCATTCTTTGTAGGTGCAATAAAGAAGGTCACATGAAATTTAATCTTCATGAAAGTAAAGGTATCAAAGGGTGTAGGATATCTTCGTAAGATCCCATCTACAAGATCTAGGAAGGAAAATAGTCATCATCGTTCTAACTGATAAGCAAGGTAACAATTGTCCATGAACAAGAAGCTTACTTCATTCAACAATTTGTGGTCTCTATGCTAGATAGAGAAAGGCAAGTTGATGGCAAAAATATTGAAGGTTAAAAGAACTCAACCATGTGCAAAAAGGAAAGGCAAGGTTGGTCCTCAAGCAAGACAAAATAAGTATAGTTAAGATTCAATGCTATAGAAAGATTTTGGAAGCTCATATCACTGAAAGATGGAGGAAGTTGAAGAAAAGGGCCAAGGAAGAGGTAGTAACAAATCTCTCCTATGAGTAAGATAGTATCCCTCACAAAAGGGTCCTATCATAGGCTCCTAAATCTTGTGTTATAAAATATGACAACGATAATAAACTGCATCATGGCATCATGGAAGCATTAGAAACAAGAGCTCGTAACATCACCATATGGATCATGAAGGACAAAATCCATGGCAGACAACACGTAGGATATATAGCTCTTGGGAACCTCAGTGGACATTGAAGGAAAAAAGGGAGTCATCTAAGGCTCATCATACATCAAGTCATAACAAAAACATCTGTCAGTTGGGGATATATAAGATTCTCAAAATTCTCTGATGGAATCCTCATCGTAGGGTTCACTAATTTAGAGAGGAAGCAAGTGTTTCAACAAGAACTCCGACTTATGGAATCCATGAGATGATGACATGGAGCAAATCAAGGGATTGAAGATCGTTTCAATCAAGGAAGTTGCTAGAAGAAAACTTGATGACCTGAAGGTAAAATAAGGTATGTATGATTGTGTTTAATATTGTAATGTCATGTCATATGGTTGTAGGTTGTAGGTAACATGGATCATTGCTTCCATGTTAAGAAGCATGATCAAGTGAAAAAGGATCTCTTCCTCTGAAAGGATGCAGGAAGGCATAAGTCGCACTAGATGAAATCAACACAATATGTCCTCATGAAGTATGAGGTGATTGAGTACAATGAAGAAACTTTGATTGAAAGCTACTATGAAGGAAATGTGTGAGGAAGGAAGAAATCGTGAGATATGCAACCCTAATGAAGGAAATCAACATCCAAAGACCAAGAAGACTTGACTAGGAAATCTCCTAGAAAGATATGAAGACTTTGATGGAAAAGATGAAGACCGTTGACAATGGACATCTTTGGGAGATGTGTCAACATGAATGCAGGATGTTGATACCTACAGGAAGATGTCATGATGAAGAGCCATCTAGTAAGGTACAATTTGATTTAATGTTATGTTTTGATTTCTTGAATAATATTTGGATGAGTGCATGCAGGGCCACTGAAACAAGAGTTGTAAGTACAAGGACAACTTGCATTCATGTGGTGAATGGAAATTCTTGAAAGAAGCATGATGGGAAAGAAGTAGCTATATGACGAAGGTTCTAGATATGTATCAAGAAGGCCACTTTCCATGAAGAAAGGAATGACATGATGAACCAAGAAGGAAAGTGATCGATGATTGATGCACTACAAGGAAGAAGCTCAACTAAATTTTATGACATCGAGGAAAGAAGTTCACCAAGTAGCTGAAGGCCCGACGAAGAAGAAGTTGTTGATGAAAAGACAAGTCCCTGGTTAAGAGGGAGCTTGGATTGGGTCACCCCTGATTAAAAAGGAGTGACAATTGTGTTTTCTATTTCATTTGTCATGCACTAGACCAAGACTAATAGCCGTAAGTCTTAGTGAAGGCCATGAAGAGAAATGTAGACACATGATGGATGTATCCTCCCTAATTGGGAGGGAGAGATAGACACAACATTCTTGTCTTCACCTGGGAAGAAAGAATGGAAGGATTGGGTAATCATCTAGCATCTGATGCTCTTTGAGGATGTGTAGGGCATCCAAGACAAGAGTAGGCAAGAGGATCGATATTCTTTGAGGGTTGGGAACCCAAGATAAGAATAGTCCTAGAAGGTCATACTCAGTGAACACCCGGTGTGGGTATGTACCTTGAGAGACAATGATGAAGGTGTCTATAGTCATTGGTCTCACCAACATTGTGCTTTGATCTGATGAGAGATAGAGTTGTTAGTCAAGGCCTTGTTATTCGAGGTTTTTCCAGGGACATTTTTCCAAAAATAACAGTGTCAATTTTTTGTGTGTGCGCATCTATTTCCCAGTTCCGTATTTGATATTTCTACAACGTTTTTATGGTGAAGAATGCAATTGTTGTTGAGAAATCTAGGGCCTCAAGTATTAGGTGATTTCTATTCTTATGATAACTGCTTGTGAATGCTTTTTACTTTCTTAGATTAGGATCTTCTCTTTCTTAGATTATTAGTGTTCTTCTTCATCAAACCACTACTAGTGCATAAACCATAAAGAGACAAGAGACACATAATATAGGCTATCAGCCAGGGCCAAAACCTCTCCCACTTGAGAGGAAAACCCGAACAAATTCTTCTTCTTATAGAGACTTCGATTAACGAATACCAAGACCAAGATCCTTGACCTATTTGCCTCTCCAAGACCAAGTCACATGCCTTTCTTGATGAGATCCTTCCTCAAATCAAACTGATGGCTCTTTCCTCCTCCTTTGGTCAACGCAAGTCAAACTGTCTGCACTTCTAAAATTTCAGTCTCTTCTGCAGAACTGCAGTTTGTACTTCTGTAGTTTAACACGTGTGAGAAGAGAAAACAAACTTGGAGATGCCTTCCTTCCTTCGCTATCCTTGAGGACTCTTCTAGGTAAACTCAGCTAGAAGTGGAGCTGATAAGGAGACCCTTTCTTGGACTGATTACATACCGCAGAAACCCTAGTTTTCTGCCATATATGTGAAGATATGAGCCCAAAGACAAACCCAAACAATTCGATCTTCCTTTCTTCCTTCTCGTTGATTATAGTGCTGCTCTCCTTGACTCTTCGCACTCCTCCTAACTGCAGACCATTACCGAATTACTTCTCTGAAATTTTGCCTTCAAATGAAATCCAAACTGCCCTATTTATAGTCGTTGGAGCCTGTAATAGGCCGACTTCAAGAGGGTGAACCGACATGCCTCTTTGTGTAGATTATTTACTCCATCTTGTAGCCAACTTGAAGGAGAGGTCTTGTGCTTGTCTTGGAGGGCTTTCATACTTATTTAATGGCTCATACAAATGTGTAACATGCCCAAGAAGGGTCCTTCATACATGACATAGACTCAAATTGACTTTTATGGCTAGATGACAAATCCTAAAGGATCACAATGGGAGCCATCACTAAAAATAAAATTCCTTGCTCATGAAACCCATGAGACAAGCATTACAAAAATAATTTTATTTTTCTTCTTTACGTCAACTACATAAAATCACAATTACACGTCATTATGAAGACCGAACCTAGTAACACTTTTCAATAATTGTGAATTATTCGCTATTTGTCATTAATAATTAACAGAAGACAAATAAATTGCTTTCAATTAGGAGAATAATTTCTAGTTCATTGTATTCAAGGAATTTTCACATCATATACGGTTGGGAAGGTCTAGGAATAACCTATCTAACCATATATTCTATCTCATTTGAGCTAGGTCTTTAGAGTAAAAGGGCCTTCAAAAATAGGGTATCCAAACTGAGTATCAAAAATCCAAAAACAGTGTTCCCAATGGTCTCTTGCTTGCTATCTTTAGCTTGGACATCTATGGTCTCCCCTTGTTGTTGACATCAATAGCAACAATATTTTCAACATCGTCTTACTCATTAAAACCCTCCAAGAATTGGTCTACTTTCCTCAAAGATTAGGCCTTGGGACCTTTGACAACAGTTTTTTCAACGTCGTCTTACTCATTAAAACCCTCCAAGAATTGGTCTACTTTCCTCAAAGATTAGTGCTTGGGACCTTTTACATAGCAAAGTCACTGGGAGAAAGAAGAAAGTTGTTGACCGTAGTGAAATACGTAATTACGTATATAATAAGAGTTCATAGAGTTCCCATTAGACCTTTCCACCTTCCAACGGCTGCTCCATTGGGGTTGTGTGGATAGTCCTATTGCTCCCATAAAGGATGGTCCTTTTTTTATCAATGCAAATCTCAAGTACCTAGATGAATTATTTATGATTCTCAAAGGATCGTGAAGAAGACTCCAATGGCTAGTTGAGGTGGCTCACTCGACGTTGTTTGGCACAATTTGGTCCATAGAAAATTGAATTGGTCCAAGGAAGTTCAGTTTGTCTCAAACGAAGATGACTTTGTTTTGCAACGGCTACTTTTTGTCCACACGTGGTCCAAGTTCCACCCTTTGACTCCAAATGACTGTTTTGGCCCCTTGCAATGACTAGCTTGACCCCTACATGGCAAAAGGAAGAATGTCACCTTGCATGGATGCTAGATCTACAATGTCCTTGAGAATTTGAATATTCTGCCACATGGATTTTGTCCAGATAATATTTTACATAACTTTTGACATCATGTTTGCCCCTTCATGCCAAGTCCATAGACCCCACACGGAATCTAGTGAATGACGTCATAATGTACTAAATGTGGATCTCCAACACCTTAGGGAAAATGAGAATTTTGCTTCCTAGGTTTTGTATGGCCAATTTTGTAGACAATTTTTAATGTGATGCGTGTCTCATTTTGATCAAGATTTTACTGTATTTTGCTCCTTAACCTCCATGTGCCATTGGACCACCTTTGATTGCCATTTTCTTGTTGCTATCTTCACATTTTAGAAATATTTCTATATTGCATACCATCTACATTTTATTTTGGGCAATCTGAGACCAAGTTGATTTTTTGCCTTCAATGACCTAGTGCATCAGGAAATGTATACTGCCTCGAGAAACATGAACAGCTGAAACTGTGAGACTAGCATATTGAAATTGGCTGAACTGCACCAAGGTCAAGGATGCATAGACACTGACACAGGACAATGTGGTAAGACATAGGTGTGCACAATGTGAACTGGACTAGCCCTTACAGCCGCAATCTCCCCTACATAACCAGAGAAGGAACTAAAGGGACGGGCCATGGCCAACCATAACATGCCTAGGACATATCAATACAAAGACTCACATGGCCTACAAGGCCTTAATTTGTATCCTTGGGCTTACAATGGTGTTATGCAAGGTGAAACAATGTCTCTATGCACCTTTTGTTGAAATGATGGGTAACAAGCACCATTGTTGTACAGTCTTCTACCCTGATCTCAGTATGCAGCAGCATATTTGTAGGGTCTACCTAGGAGATTGTATTGTTGTGTTGGCATTAAAATCATCTGTTGTCTTATGCTGCCTACACATCACAGTATGTAGGTGCCACATTCCTCCTAGCAAATCTCATTAATTCGGTTAATGGTGTTTATCAATCATTCTGTTAATGGTGTTTTGCCCTGCTCGTTTAACTTATCTGTTTTATTATGCTACCTCAAAATCACTGCTTGTAGGTGCCACATTCCAGTCTGCAAATTTTGTTCAGTCTTTCTGTTAGTAGTTTTCTTCCCTGCTCATTAGAAGTCAGCGTACTATTAGTGTCTTCTTTCTCAGTATCTGCTTCTTTTCAAGCATCTCACGTTTTCTAGATTGGAACGTGTATGGCATTTTTCTTTCAGGTCATAGGCTTTCAAAAACTTCTTGTTCGTGCTGCTCTTCTAGCTGCCTTTGATGAGATCTGCCTGCTGCACGACAATCTCAATATTTGATTTTTACGCTCACTCTGCTCATGACACCCTAACTTAAGTTCTTAATATCTTTCAACTAATTACAAATCTTAATTCTTCATTTTTATCATCTCCGTAGTTGTTCTTCACGTTTTTTACTCAAATATTATTCACAGTCCCCGGAAGCTTTTAATTTATTCTATTTTAAATTTTAATTTAATTTAATTATATCATCTAGGTTTGGACATAATCTGACTAATTGAAGATGAACTCTTCAGGCATGAACTCCAATAGCAAGCTCAAGACCAGTATCATGCTGACACCATGTAAGAATTTAGGGTGCACACATTCATAATGACAATGGTGGAGAGAGGAAAAATTGAAGTCTTTCTTATTAATACAGGAACGGTACATCTCTCGTACAGCATGTCAGTTCTAACATTATTACATATTTTACCACTCTTAAGTGGTTTTGGTGGTTTAACCACTTGATCCTTAACAATATCATTTAATTGTCACCTTGGTTACATGGATGATGGCACTAACTAGTCAAGTGAAACTTACACAAATATTTGTCTCCTAAATATATTGGAGTCTTAATACCCAACTTTTGCTGTCCCCATGTTTTTGAATATCTTAGAAAATGGTCCCTGAAATGTTACCTGCTTTAGAAATTGTTTTCTATTTCTTGGTTTTCATAACTGATGTTTTGGGATGATTGTGATCTTCTCTTAATCTCGTTGACTCAGTATTTGGCCTTCATAATGCCTTTTTTAATTACAAAGCCTTTGCGGCATTCATGGACGGATAAATCATTTGGCTGTTGGTCTAAAATTTTGGTGTAGCCTTACCTTTATTTCTGGGACATCTCTCTCCGTGCTTTTGTTATTTGTCAAATTTCTTAAAATAATTGTGCTTAGGTGTCAAAGCAGTATTCTTTATTGCTAATCCATGTCGCTTAGTTCTAATATCAGGTAACAGATGGATGGATAAAGTGTAAAACTATAAGACTTATGTTATTTTTTTCATCCTTAAAGGTTGAAGAAGTTCTTGGCAAGGAGAATGCAAAGCTTTTTATGAACCATTACTATGTAAAACCTGGTGGGAATTGTGATCTTTCTAGAATGAGTGATCCTCATAATGAATTTGAAGGAAAAAATGTGCTGATAGAACGCGAAGGGATTCCAGAAATGGCATCAAAGTTGGGTTTGAAGGTGGATGAGTATGCTGAGATTCTCGGGGCATGTCGGGAAAAGCTCTTCTTGAGGAGAACTTGTCGTCCTCGTCCACATCTAGATGACAAGGTATCGTATTTTCTCTTAGAGAGTGTATTGTAATGTGATAAAGCTTGATGCTTTATATAATATATATATATATATATATTAATATATATATATATATATATATATATATATAATATATATATATATATATATATATAAATATATATTATATATAATATAAAATAACTGGATACATTCGTTTTGGTGGGTAGGTCATTGTTGCGTGGAATGGACTAGCTATCTCAGCATTTGCGCGGGCTTCCAAGGTTTTGAAAGCAGAGCCAAAAGAAATAAAGTACCATTTTCCTGTCACTGGCTGCAATGTAATGTTTCATTTTGTTCCTCGAAACTTCTATTTTTAGATTTTGATTACCGATAGGAAATTAAGTATTTTTGACAGTTATGATATAAAATGTTAAAAATATCAACTACATGTGCAATGAATATATCCCTTAAAATGTTAAGAAGTGAAGCATGAGCATAATAAAACGGTAATTTGAAGCTAATCGAATGTTTATGACCCTTGTTGGCAATTTAAATTAGCTCTAAACGAGTAAAGCCTGTTGTGTTATACTATTATTTCAAATAAGTTTAGCCGATTGATTGTGACTCGAATTTCCTTAATTTGATTAAGGTTGCAATAAAACATATGTATGCACATTCTAGTCATGCTATCAGATTATACACAAATTGAACAGAGAAGACACCGAGCCCTTGTGAAGGGAACCATAAAGTTATCATTCATCAAAACCTGATATCTTCTTACATTCGTACAAATGAAGATGAGAAAGACGTTATGTAACCTCTTTTTGTTTATTCATTATAAACTCTAAAGTACTGAATGAAACATGTATTTATGTAAAGTAAATGCTAATTGACAAACGACCATTTTTGATAGTTGTAATAACATCCTTCCTCAATGGTCATTCTAGAAATTTTTAAATAAACCATGTCTACTATCTCCAAATTCAACAAACTTATCTTGACTGAATGACTTGGTGAAGCTGTTATAAACTCTAAAGTACTGAATGAACCATGTATTTATGTAAAATAAATGCTAATTGACAAATGAAAAATGACCATTATTCATAATTGTAATAACATCCTTTGCCTCAATGGTCATTCTGGAAAATAAACCGTATCTATCTCCAAATTGAACAAACTTATCTGGACTAAATGACTTAATGAAGCTGTCTGCAGTCTGCTCTTGTGTGGTACAATGTTGAATTTCAACCTCATCTCCTATTAGCTGTCTAATGAAATGACAATGTACATCAATTTGTTTGGTGCCTTCATGAAATACTGGATCCTTTTCAAATTTTAGATCTTGATTGTCACAGAAAATAACTGTTGCCATGGTTTGTTCAAGCATCAAATCGCCGAGTGTTCTTCTAAGCTAGACTGCCTTAGATGTTCTTTTTGCAATGGCCTTGTACTCTGCCTCAGTCAAAGAAAGTGAAACAGCGTATTGTGTCTTGCTAACCCATGAAACTGCACCTGTTGCAGACTAAACACATGACCGCTGTTGATTTCTGATCATCTACAGATCCTGCCCAGTTGGAATATCTATAACCAGTCAACTGAAGATCATGACTTTCACCTAATAATACCAAATCTTTGCACATTTAACATATCTCAATTCTTTTTGCTGCTATTCAATGTTCTACTTTAGGGTTTGTCAAAAGTCTCGATATGTCACTGACTGCAAAAGTAAGATTCAACCTGGTGGTTGTAAGATAAATCAAACTCTCCACTAGTGTTTTTTAAGTCTCCCCTTGGAAATAATTCTCGATATGTCACTGACTGCAAAAGTAAGATTCAACCTGGTGGTTGTAAGATAAATCAAACTCTCCACTAGTGTTTTTTAAGTCTCCCCTTGGAAATAACGTCGCGAAAGTTTCAAACGTTTCCCCTTTTCAAGGATGGCATTCAATGTTAAGTGGGGCGACATACACAAACTATGGGACAAGGTGAGGCTGGAACAATGCTCTGAAACCATGTACACGTATGACTAATGTGTACTCATGAACCACCAATGCTGAACGGTGTACTCTGAAATATTGAGCTCACCCCAAAAGATATCCAGAAACACATACTGGAAAATAGCAAGCAGATTTATGCACGCAAATCTGATGTTAGAATAACTAATTTACATAATAGAGGATTATGATTACATCGGTAAGATCATTAATTTGCTAAAATTACCGCAGGTGCATTGCCAGTAGATGGAAAATTGCCTTAGCCTTTATAAACCTGGGTGAATATACATACTGGAAAATAGCAAGCAGATTTATGCACGCAAATCTGATGTTAGAATAACTTATTTACATAATAGAGCATTATGATTACATCAGTAAGAGCATTAATTTGTTAAAATTACCGCAGGTGATTTTCTCTCCTTGCATATATGAGCATTGCCAATAGATGGAAATTTGTCTTAGCCTTTATAAACCTGGGTGAATATTACTACTTCTTAATATGCAAACTTGGTCATAGTATTTTAAACATATTAAAAAAAATTCTAAATATTTTATATAGCCTCTATAAAATTTTTGTATTTTTTCTAAATATTTTATATAGCCTCTATAAAATTTTGGTATTTTTTCTAAATATTTTATATAGCCTCTATAAAATGGTGATTAAGGTAAAATAATTTTACCCTATAAAATTTGGGCCAACCAATTTTCGAGAAAATGGAAATTAGCAAATCTTTATTTTAGAAACATGGAAAATTAGTCCATCTACAAATATTAGTCCCAATCAATTTTCGAGAAAATGAAAATATGCAAATCTTTATTGAAATTAGCAAATCTTTATTTTAGAAACATGGAAAATTAGTCCATCTACAAATATTAGTCCCTAGTCCCTAAATTTTGCCTGATCATCATTAAACTTTCATTCTACATTCATTTTGGCTGTTAATTGAGCTGCTAGACAGCTTTAATTCTAGCACTCAATTGATCTGCTAGATCGGCTTTAAATGCAATTAGCACTCAATTGATCTGCTAGATCGGCTTTAAATGCAATTAACTCTCCAAGGAAAAAATTGTCAGAAATATCGTTAACGATTTCCCTACATTTCCTCTCGAGAAAGATGTTTTCGGTGAACCCAGTAATACCCTATAATTCTCTCCGATACTGCTTGGTCGTCCACGAGTGTCACCAAACTTTAGCCCTTCCATCTTAATGATACAGCAGGAGTTTTGATTGCTTTTCAAGATATCAACCCTTACAACACTTCAGCAACTTGACAGTTCCAAAATATATGCCTGCCTGTTTTCTCTTTCTGACATATCATGTAGTACACGTTAGGTAACCCGATTTGTGAAGTCTATTCTAGTTAGAAAGTTTTGATTTTTCCAACTAGACTGGAAGAAATCAGTTAAAAATTAAAGGCTATTCTTGCTTTCAGATTACTTCGACTCCCATTGTCTTCTATATCTTGAATCTCCCATCTTTTGTTAACTCCCTGTTATTGGGGACTAAATTTCTAACCTTTGATATGTTCCTTTGGCTTCATTATAAAGAAGCTCTCATCATAGCTGGATCTCCAGTCCTCCCAGATAGGTCCTATCACCTCAGGTTGCATCTTAACAGACTGTACTCTGGAATATCTCACAAGTGTTTTTGTCCACAGCAGCAAGGCATTGAGAGCTGTCAACATTTTTCCAGTATAACCGAGCACATTTCTCTTTGTCCCATAAATCTCCTCTAGTCTTGGACATCCTTCTAGAAAGCCTTTTCTTTAATAACTTTCAGAAGCTTCTTAATTGTCATTCGAGTGGAATCCTTTCCTGTTTATAACGAGCTATCCTTCATTATCTCCAAGACTAGTTCATCATTTATCCGAATACTATCCAGTCGGAGGTTCCCATGGTTGTAATTTTTTTAACCTTCTGTACGCATTATTTGGTTTAAGACGTTTTGCTAATTAATTTTCTATTTTTGTCCAGTTTCATATCCTGCTATTAAACGTTTCTATTGACATCTTCTGAGCCATGGTATTGTGCAGGCAACAGATTACCTATTTGTTGCAGAAAAAGCTGCAGACTTCATTAAGAGCAAGCTATATGATGAGGGTACACATAGGCTCACACACAGTTACAGGCAAGGACCGTCTCAGGCTCCCGGTTTCCTAGATGATTATGCTTTTCTAATTTCTGGCCTTCTTGATTTGTATGAGGCTGGAGGCAGAACAAAGTGGTTGTCGTGGGCAATAGAACTGCAATCAACTCAGGTGAGTCCCCATTGTACTCGTACTGGTTGTACCATTCAGTCCCATTGACCGATCATCAGTCGGGCATTAATAAAATTATTTTATCTCTTGGTGAAATTGATAGATCTAAATGTGCAAGAATTGCAGGATAGTTTGTTTCTTGACAAGGTTGGTGGGGGCTACTTTAATACTCCAGGGGAGGATCCTTCAATCCTATTAAGGTTGAAGGAAGATTATGATGGGGCCGAGCCTTCAGGAAACTCTGTTTCTGCAATCAATCTGCTGCGATTGTCATCAATTGTGTCTGGCAATTTGTCTGATTCTTACCGTCAAACGGCAGAGCATCTTCTGGTATTGTTCTGTTCCATAACTTTTCCTATTTCATTTGGGTATCTATTTGAAAGACATCTGACATTTCTGGAACCTATTTAACTGTAGCTCCTTATTTGAATTTGATTCGTCCATTTTGTACTAGGATGAACAAACATTCCAGTTTCTGGTTTATGACAGCACCATATCAAGCCCGATTGTCTCCGTTCAACTAGAAGGGTGAAAATAACGTTCCGTTAAATCAATTATCCGTATTTATTATATCTGCTTCCTTTCGGGCAATGCTACACCAAGTTTCGTGGATGGGGAACTAGGGAACAGGGGAGCATGTGGGAGCACTCCTAAATTTTAGGAAAATTCAGGGGGCACATAAGGGGCAGTTGAAATCTCACCATATCAATGGGTTGGGCTAGCCTATAAGGATGAGACTTGCTCCTAGCTGGTCCTTGTGACTAAGATTCAGACTAGCCTTTAACATAGTAGGCACAGATAATTATATTTATTTATGTCCAACTAACGACCATAAAGTAGGTCAAAGGGACTGTTGAGTACACTGATATAGAAAGTGGGAGAACTAAACGGTCTCCTATAAAAGATACAATGCATGAAGTAAATCAACATCTGGCCTTTAGCGGAGAAAATCCAGGAGCTAACGACCATAAAGTAGGTCAAAGGGACTGTTGAGTACACTGATATAGAAAGTGGGAGAACTAAATGGTCTCCTATAAAAGATACAATGCATGAAGTAAATCAACATCTCGCCTTTAGCGGAGAAAATCCAGGAGCTAATGACCATAAAGTAGGTCAAAGGGACTGTTGAGTACACTGGTATAGAAAGTGGGAAAACTAAACGGTCTCCTATAAAAGATACATGAAGTAAATCAACATCTGGCCTTTAGCGGAGAAAATCCAGGAACTAATAGGTCTGAGGATCAAACCTATCTCTCCTAACATCCGAGGCTGAATGAACAAATTTAATTTAATGGAAAGATAAGAATGGACAAATTTAACCAAATGGGGAATCAGCCTTTAACATGGTAGGCACAGATAAGAATGGACAAATTTAACCAAATGGGGAATCAGCCAGTAGCCTTTAACATGGTAGGCACAGATAAGAATGGACAAATTTAACCAAATGGGGAATCTCTAGCTTTCTACAAAAGTCAAATAGCGTTGAATGAACAAATTTAATTTAATGGACAGATAAGAATGGACAAATTTAACCAAATGGGGAATCAGCCAGTAGCCTTTAACATAGTAGGCACAGATAAGAATGGACAAATTTAACCAAATGGGGAATCAGCCAGTAGCCTTCAACATAGTAGGCACAGATAAGAATGGACAAATTTAACCAAATGGGGAATCTCTAGCTTTCTACAAAAGTCAAAAAGCGTTGAAGTACCTTACTGAGAAAAAAAAATGAGCTATTACAAAGAACGGACCAATCCAAAAGTAACTCATCATCGTCTCTCTTGTTAAGTAAATCAGCTGTAAGTAACTCCTCATCTCTCTTGTTAAGTAAATCAGCTGTAAGAGTAGAATGAACTACTAGAAAATAAAACCAGCCTAAATAAGCTACTGTAATTGGAAGATGGATAACTCATACAAACCTTCAAAAGATTAAATGTATGAATTGCAAAAGACACTATTTAGAAAATGAATAACACGTAATTGAGATGCCTTGTGTATGTGTTTGTCTATCTATATACAGACACACAGAATAGTTCCAATCACAAGATAAACGTGTACAGCTTTTTCCAACATAGTGACACACTGACAAGTGACAGCTGCAAAGATCGATGAATATGGGAAACTACTACAAGAGATTCAGTGCATGGGATCTCAAAAATAATGGCATAGTCAATTAATATATCCCAATAATGTCCTATACAACCCCTTGAATGGGCATCTAAAAAAATTATGAAATTGAAATCGCATGTTTATGATGTCGCAGCTGACCAGAATTTCGTCACTGAAATTGATATCAGCGTTTAAGGGCATCCGATGAGGGGGAGTCTGATGAGTCTGATGCATCTTCCAAGGAAAATATAAAAAGCTGAGTACAGTTCTAAAACAAAAAGGAGTAGAGAAGACACTGAAAAAGGAGTAGAGAAGAGACTGAGTGGGCTTGGCTAAAATATATTATTAAGCAGTGATCTACCTTTCGTGTCTACTTCCCAAAGTCCAGCTATGTAAGGGGCTAGTATTTGGAGTCTAGGGGTTAGTATTTGGGTCCTAGTGTCCTAGTGGGTCGCTCCATATAACTGGAGCGATGTAAAGGGGTCAAAGTCCCCCTATGTAAGGGCCTAGTATTTGAGCTAGGGGCTAGTATTTGGGTCCTAGTGTCCTAGTGGGTCGCTCCAGTTACTGAGTCCTAGTGTCCTAGTGGGTCGCTCCATATAACTGGACTCTGGAGCGATGTAAAGGGGTCAAAGTCCCCCTATGTAAGGGGCTAGTATTTGAGTCCTAGTCGTTCCATATAACTGGAGCGATGTAAAGGGTCTAGAGCGATGTAAAGGGACTGGGCAAAATCTCCATTAACATCTTCATTTTCCCTTGGTGATCTTCATCAATATCTTCATTTTTTCCTTGGTGGTTGTGCTAGGAAGGAAATTTTTTTCCTGGGTGGTTGTGCTGGGAAGGAAATTGATTGTCAAAGTCCCCCTATGTAAGGGCCTAGTATTTGAGCTAGGGGCTAGTATTTGGGTCCTAGTGTCCTAGTGGGTCGCTCCAGTTACTGAGTCCTAGTGTCCTAGTGGGTCGCTCCATATAACTGGACTCTGGAGCGATGTAAAGGGGTCAAAGTCCCCCTATGTAAGGGGCTAGTATTTGAGTCCTAGTCGTTCCATATAACTGGAGCGATGTAAAGGGTCTAGAGCGATGTAAAGGGACTGGGCAAAATCTCCATTAACATCTTCATTTTCCCTTGGTGATCTTCATCAATATCTTCATTTTTTCCTTGGTGGTTGTGCTAGGAAGGAAATTTTTTTCCGGGGTGGTTGTGCTGGGAAGGAAATTGATTGTCAGGGGGTAATCTCTTGTGCACACAACATTCAGATCTTATTTGTGAGAATAATAACATGAAAAATAAAATAATATAATAGTTGTAAACTTGGGCGGACCAATCACCACCCCAATATATGCAAGAATCCCACAAATTAAGGAGTCTCATATTACCACCCCAATATATGCAAGAAGCCCACAAATTAAGGACTCTTATCAAATCAACCAATCACCACCCCCAATATATATATGCAAGAATCCCACAAGGAGTCTCATATTATTTTGATGTATCAAATCAACCAATCACCACCCCCAATATATATATGCAAGAATCCCACAAGGAGTCTCATATTATTTTGATGTATCAAATCAACCAATCACCACCCATAATATATATATGCAAGAATCCCCCAATATATATATGCAAGAATCCCACAGTCTCATATTATTTTGATGTATCAAATCAAGGAGGCTCATATTATTTTGATGTATCAAATCAAGCTGCAAGAATCCCACAAATTAAGGAGTCTCATGATGTATCAAATCAATTTTGCTGTATCAAATCAATCTGCAAGAATCCCACAAATTAAGGAGTCTCATGATGTATCAAATCAATCTGCAAGAATCCCACAAATTAAGGAGTCAAATCAATTTTGATGTATCAAATCAATCTGCAAGAATCCCACAAATTAAGGAGTCATATTATTTTGATGTATCAAATCAATCTGCAAGAATCCCACAAATTAAGGAGTCTCATATTATTTTGATGTATCAAATCAATCTGGTGTTGTATCAAATCAATCTGGTGTTTAGCTGATCTTGCAAATTAAAAAGTTTCATATTAAGAAGTCTCGTAGCAAATCAATCTGGTGTTTGGCTAATCTTGCAAATTAAGAAGTTTCATATTATTTGGCATCAATTTGGTATTAAGTTATGGTCTAGCTTCTAGAATCTCACAAATTAAGAAGTTTCAGGAAAGGTTTCCACTTTTCAGAATTTAATTGAATTACTATTAGAATTACTACCATTGATGTTTGGCTGATCTTGCAAATTAAGAAGTTTCATATTATTTGGCATCAATTTGGTATCAATTTGGTATTAAGTTATGGTCTAGCTTCTAGAATCTCACAAATTAAGAAGTTTCAGGAAAGGTTTCCACTTTTCAGAATTTAATTGAATTACTATTAGAATTACTACCATTCTACTTGGTAGATCGATGGTTTCATAGCGGTTTTTAATAATATTATCGATGGTTTCATAGCGGTTTTTAATAATA
>APFE030003396.1:3402-39783 GCA_000404065.3 Pinus taeda
TATAAATAAAATCGTTGTAATGCGATTGGTAATCATAATGAATCATTATGATGACTTTTAATACCTTTCTATGTAATGAAAATATAATTAATGCATTTTCTTTCAAAGGAGAGGATATGATTCACATGATCCCTGCACATAATTTTATTTATTTATACATTAAAATAATTAAACGAAATGAAAACTCTCACGACAATCTATTCCAGGCTTTAAAATTTATATGTATTTATTAAATATAATCTAATTTCAAATTCGGACCAACCTTTTATTAAACACATCTAAAACGAAAACAACTATAATATTACATGCGCAAACGCCATTGTTTTAAAAGATTGTATCACAGTAGAATTTCAATTTATATGTATATGGTATGATAGTGACTATGGCTGAATTGCACAAATGTTTCTAAATTGTTTTATGTATCTCGTATGACAGTGATTATGGCTATGGCTAAGTGATACAATGATGGTGGGCAAGTTGTGAGGATAGAACCCGATGGCACTAGAATAGGGCCTCAGTAATGATGGTTGGCCAGTTGTGAGGATTGAACCCGATGGCACTTGAATAGAGCCTCACTTTAATTGATCTAGATCCATTATTTATAATTATTTCGTAAAACATGTTTTAAAGATTTGTATTAGGCCACTACAACAATAAAATAGGAAAATAACTCGGCAAGTTAAATATTAATGGGATTCCAAGACTATATGTTTATTTATTCGTTATGCTAATTGGGCAGGCGATGCTTTAGAACATTCCCCATGGAATTCGTTGTTGTAACCTCAGATAAAGATTTCCTAAGGGTTTTCACATATTTCCCCATGGTTCCTTTAATCCATGAGTCTCCAGAAGGGGTTTTAGACAATTTTTGAACTCATTTGCGACTAGTCACGAGGATAACACTCCATTTGGAGACAACCTGTCAGGTCCACGAGCTGACACAATTAATGGTGATGAGACGAGTTGGAGGAAAACTAGGTTTTATGTGATGAGACATGCAAGCTCGATTTTATGCAACGGGTTGTACGGTTCGGTTTTATGCGATGGGTTGTGCGGAGGTGAGCTCGGTTTTATGTGAAGGTGGGGGACATCGGTTAAATGTGATGAATCGACACAGTGGGCGAGTCAACACGGGGTCAAAAAACCAAAAAGGAGAATTCGGGTAAGTTTTGGGCGGATGGGCCGCTGTGGAGAAGTTATATGGTTGGTCCGATGTGTAGTTATGCCGACGTGTGGTTGAGCCAACATATGGTTGGGCCAACATGAACGAGTGGCGATGTGGTGGAAAGAGAGGTTGGCTTGGAGGAGCGTCGAGCCCCTCAAATACATGGGCACCCATATATATAGAGGAGGGCGACTTGAAGGAATCATTTAAGTGAACTCAAGAAAGTGAGGAATCCATCTAAAAATGGGAGAACAAGCAAGAGGATAAGGTGAAGGGTGAAGGCAGCAGGCGAGCCGAGGCCCGAAGCAGCTGTAGCCAAAATTTCTGAAGTACCGTAGGTGTGGGCCCCTTGACATGGATAGATTAGGTGCACAAGACCCAATAGGTGAACATAGGCGCATGTTCCGCATGCCAATCCGGATAGGCAAGCACACTAACCCAACGGGCACAGCGCAAGCGCAGGTGGGCGTGTCAACCCAAACAAGTGAGCGCATATGACCCAGTGGGCGAACGGAAGTGTAGGTGAGGCGTGATGACATAAAGGTTGGGCGACCCGACCAAGTGGAAGTTGGAGTGCAGAGTAGGCGCAACAACATGGAGGTTGGGCATACACGTCTCAGCGAGCAGACATAGATAGGTTGGGGGCGTGAACACAGAGGTTGGGTGATCCGACTCAACGGAGGCTGCAGGGCAAGAGTTGGGTGTGTAGACACGATAGGTGGGCAACTCGACCTGGTGGGCAACTCTACATGGCGGGCAGCTGAGCTACAGAATTAAGCCAAGTTGCAGGGTGACTTGTGGACTTTGCTGAAGTGAAATTTGAGGTTTCCAAGCAAAGGGAAATTTGTATATTTTATACCTATAAAAATATTGAACTGATACTACTGATTGGGCAGACTCTATATTGGGGAGTTACACCTCCCATTGAATAAAAGTGTATTTCCATTGTGCATATGAATAATGCTATGATGATGTGATGAATGTATGAATTCTATTTCCGCTGCGTTATAATACTTAGTAGAATTGGAAGAAAATAATCTAATTGTTGAAGAGTTAGACATCCTCCATACTCACGAGTATTGGTGAAAAGAAAGTGGGTAGTGGTGTTGCACCTGCCTATGTGCGGTTGAAAAACTGTTGCCGGGATAGGGGCATGACAGGTGGTATCAGAGCTTATTTGAAATTGAAGTGGAGATAGATACCATAGCACTTTGTGACAGGTGGTATCAGATCCCATTGAAGGAAAAAGAAGTAGCTATCACTACACTTAGTGATAGTTGGTATCAAACTTTTTGCAAGGCTTTGGTGAAGATCTTGGATAGGGGCAAGTAAAGGGTCAAAGTTGAATGACAAAGAAGTGTATGGTCTTTACTAGATCACAAGCAAATCTGATGGTTGATCAAGAGGAAGAACCTCAAGTTATGATAGGTGAATCTAGCAGGGATGCCAGAACAATTTTCATGGACAAAGTATTAGACAAGATGGAGGAATGTGCTTCGATGGTGGGTGCACTAGAAGCAGAAAATGTTGAATTTCAAGAGAAGTTCACAAAATTGAAGGAAGAGCATGAAGACCTCAAAATCTGATGCAAGTATAAAGAATGGTTGTATACGCAAACAAAAAAAGAAGTCAAGGACATAGGAGCTACAAAAGACCAAGGTTTGGAGGAAATCTTGAAGTTGTAGAAAGCACTTGGTGATGCTCAAAATGAGATAGTTGTTTTGAAGAAAGCAGTTGGGTAGGGACCTATCGAAGGATTTTCACATGTGAAAGTCAAGGAACCTGAATCTGATGATCGAATGAGAAGTGCTAAAGCTCTTGGAAATTTCTTATGGGATATGGATCAATACTTGGAGCACTTGGTCTTACCTAATGATGAAGTCAAAGTCAAAGTATGATCCAAATGGATCCAAGAATGCCTCTAAGTCTTCATAAAACTATTAAAATGATGCTAAAGCCAAAAATCCTTTAAACGGATTGAAAACATCATAAGAGGGACACCCTTAGCTGGGTGGAAAAACATTATCGGGTAGCCCAAAATCCATGAAATCATGAAAAAAAAAGAGTAGTTGCAAGTGAAATAGGTGATGCACAGTAGCCGTCCGATCTGGGCAATCAACGGTCCAGATCAGATTGGGAAATCGTAATCGGCGGAGAATATCGGCGAGGATCGACACTTTATATATATAAATTGTGATGGGCGAATGGCAAAGTGAATCTAGACCATCGATCAAGCGCATAGATCAATGGCCCATATCACGTCGCAGGATCATTGTCGGAGCATGCAGAGGAGCACTTTAAAATAGCCCGAGGGTTGATGCGATGAGCGATTACGATATATCACATCACCGCAACACATCGGAACTATGTAGTGGAGTGGGCCCAATACCAATAAGGGCAGCAATATTACGGACCCGACAAAATAATAAGCGGGATTGCATATATGTTGAAGTCCGTAAAACTGTGTTTTCCTTTGTAAATCGCATTTCTGCAAACAAATGAAAAACCAAAGGGAATGGTGTCGATGTCATGTTGTGGACCCGAAAGGGTTTATCAACAATATTAAACGATATTTCAAGTTTGGAATGTGGGGATTTACAATTTTTTAGTGTAGTTTTGTAATAAACGAAATACACAGAGGCGAAGCCCTGCTGATATGCGATTACCAATCTATGAACGGACCCAATAGAGAAAGGAAAAATATTTAAGGACTTTTGAAGTCCGATATATGAGTTTTTGGCAGATTTCTCTGTTTCAATTGCATTTCCCTCTGTTTTAACAGAGCACGGTTGTCTTAAGAATTTCAGAGACCTGGGTACTCTGGTGTTATGGATAGGTGGCCACCTCCCCTCCATACGTTAATCAATGATTGAAAAGCATTGGAAGGGGGATTCTAAGCGTTCAAAGGCCGGGAAGGCTGAGAGTCGAGGATGTGAAACGAACAGGCAGCGTGGTTGGATTTAAAAGCCACAGACAAAGAGCATAATAGGGGGACAACAGTATTCAGGAAAATGCTGAGACAAAGTTGGGACAGAGAGCATTAGGGGAGTCTGTGTACTCATAGGCAACTTGAGAGGTTCAAGTAAACTCTTATTGTTGTATTCTGTTGTGTGTGAGGCTCAAATTGAGCTCACTGTTGTAAGAAAAACTCTACCTGAAGACATAATAGAGAGGCCACCACTGAAGGCTAGACTAGGAGTATTGTGTGAACTCCTTATTAAATTTGTTGTGTCATGTGTCATCTATTATGTTTGTTTACTGCTTCATTGTTTGTGCATTTCACAATCTTATTGATCCATTGCATATAATAACATAGAGTAATCCATGCGCATAAGTCTATAATACCTTATTAATTGTCTTAGATCTCGTTTTCAGATCAAGTGGTATCAGAGCTTTAGGTTGCTAAGGTTAGACAAGCTTGTTCTGGACTGTTTGTGAATGATAACTAGATCAAAGCTTAAATTAGGAAAAGGAGAATTGGTTGAGTCTAACCCCGAAATTGGTAGAGTCTATACTAGGAGGAAAACGTCTAAAGAAATTCCCTTGGAATCAGACTCTTACTTCATGGACAGTTTCATGACTATGAGGGCCATGGTAGAGGAAATGTATAAAGAATTTAAGAAGAGTCGAAGTGAAGATTCTTCAAATTCCCAGCATGATAAAGGAGCAGAAGAATCTCTCATAAATTACCATTATAAAGGCAATGGGAAAGAATAAAATCTTCCCACACCTCATGACAACCCTAAAATTAAAAAGAAGAAAACATCTTTGATTAAATTAGATGTTAAATTTGATTTGCCAATATATGATGGAGAGTTAAATGAAGAGAAGCTAGATAATTGGATCAGGCAGATTGATGTGTATTGCAAGGTGCAGAATATTGACTCAGAAGGAAGTAATATTCAGCCGGCCAGCGTACGCCTTGGCGGAACTACCTTAGTATGGTGGGAAGGGAGGACACAAGCTAACTTGAAGAAGCGTGGTAAAATTCTTTCTGTCTAGAGTGAATTTGTTTATGTAATTAAAAAAACAATTTTGTCCACTAGCTCATATGCAACAAGCTATGATTAGTTGGCAAACTCTTCACCAATTTAAAGGGCAAAGTGTACAAAGGTACACTTAAGAGTTTAGAAAAAGAGCTTTGATTCTAGGCATTTCTTTAGACTCACTTGAAACTTTGCTGAAGTATATAGGTGGTCTACATAGTTATTTGAGATATACCATTCTCATGTTTAACCCTACTAGCATAGATGAGGTATTTGTTCAGGCTACCCATCTAGAGGCTAGAGGCAATAATGTGAACCCGTAGATTAGGGGATCATCAAAACCCACTGCAAGAAAGAAAAAGGAAAATAGGAAGCAGAAATGGAAAGAGAGGAAGGCCAATACTATACAAAAGGCCAAACCTTCATGCACTCACTGCAAGAAGGATGGACATGATGATGAACATTTATGGTGTTTGCATCCAGATCTGAAACCCAAGAAGTTTGATGGCAAGAAGAAGAATACTGTTGATATTATATAAAAATATTTGGGGTCAGACTCAGGTGATGAAACAACAATTCCAGCCATAGGTATAAAAGGTAAAAATTCTGAAGCATCTACTAGTAATTATGCTCAAATTATTGGTAGTGAATAAAATGAGAGAAGAAGTCATGAACTTTTTCATATTAGAGTTATTTCCAAGCATAAAAAGATTGATACTTTGTTTGATAATGGCTCACAAGTAAACTTAATTTCTGAAGTAATTGTAAAGAAATTGGAAGTGCTAACCACACCTCACAAGAAGCCATATCCATTAGGTTGGGTATGTGATAAAGCAAAACTACAAGTGACTAGATAATGTAAACTTAGGTTTTCTTTTGGGTCACCATTTGTGGATGAGGTTGAGTAAGATATTGTTCCCTTGGATATATGTGGAATTGTTTTAGGAAGTCCTTACTTGTATGATAGAAAAGCCATATTCTATAGAGCTGAAAATAAGTATCAACTTGTTAAAGATGGGATAGAATATATTGTAAGAGCTCACAAACTCAAGAATAATTATACTCCCATAAACTCAGGGTAGATGAAAAGTATTGTAAATTCATGCAAGCAATTTTTACTGATGGTTGTAAAGGAAAAGAAACCTGATAAGACCAATGTATCTGAAGGCTGTGATGCTAAACAACAAGCTGATTTAGAAAAAGTTGTTTCAGAATATGATATCTTATTTCAAGAACCTAAAGGTATACCACCAAAAATGGAAATTGTACATGATATTAATTTGCAGCGAGATGCTCCATTTCCTAACATAGGAATGTACAGGTTATCCACTTTAGAGAATGCATAAATGAAGAAGTAGGTATAGTAGCTACTCGAGAAAGGGTTCGTAAGACCAAGCACATCGCCATGTGGATCCCCAATAGTGTTGGTGAGAAAGAAGGACGGTTTGTGGAGGATGTGCATTGATTACCAAGCACTGAATAAAATAATGATCAAGAATCATTATCCCCTTCCTCGCATAGATGATCTATTGGATTAGCTGAAAGAGGTTTTTTACTTTCCCAAGTTGGACCTACATAGTGGTTATCATTAGGTCGGAGTAGCGGAGCAAGATGCATGGAAGACTGCTTTCAAAACAAAGCAAGGGCTGTATGAATGGCTTGTTATGCCTTTTGGCTTAACTAATGCTTCTGCCACTTTCATGAGATTAATGAATGATGTACTCAGGCATTTTATTGATGATTTTGTAATTGTATATTTGGATGACATTCTTATATTTAGTAAAACATGGGAAGAACAGTTGAAGCATGTGAAGTAGACTCTAGATGTTTTGAAAAAGGAAAATCTCTATGTTAGATTATCAAAAGGTGAATTTGGTAAAACATCTTTGAATTATTTTGGTCATATTGTAGGGGGGTGGTGAACTGAAGATAGATCCCTCTAATGTTGTAGTCATTGTAAACTAGCCTAAACTCGAGTTTTCCACTAAAGTTAGAAGCTTCTTAGGGGTAGCACAATATTGGAGAAAGTTTATCGGTAACTTTTCCTTAATTGCAGCTACCTTACATGCTTTGACAGGATTGAACAAGGTGTTTCAGTGGGGAGGCAAACATCAGAAAGCCATCGACACCTTGAAAGAAAAAATTAGTGCAGCACCAGTACTAGCATTGCCAAATCTTCAACAACCATTTGAGATCGAAATAGATGCCATTGATTATGCCATTAGTGTAGTGTTGATGCAACATGGTAAACCCATATGCTACCATTCTGAGACTTTTAATTGTGCAGTAGTTAATTATCCTGCATATGATAAAGAATTGTATGCATTAGTTCAGAGTGTGAAGAAGTGG
Organism: Pinus taeda; assembly: GCA_000404065.3. NCBI lineage: Eukaryota > Viridiplantae > Streptophyta > Pinopsida > Pinales > Pinaceae > Pinus > Pinus taeda. The sequence goes on from APFE030003396.1 coordinate 10,903, forward strand.
AAACATTACTTAATGGGCAAAGAAACAATAATACGTACTGATCATCAACCACTTCAGTACTTTCACTCACAAACTAAGTTACAACAATCAAGACACTATAGGTGGACGGGTTTCCTACAATAGTTTCATTTAGTCATCAGATATAAAAAGGGCATAGACAATAAAGTTGTAGATATGTTGTCTAGACCAATCATAAATGCATCTACTATACTTAAGCATAACTCAGTTATGCATGAAAGCTACATTGAAAAATATGCTCAAGATATAGACTTCAAAGATGTATATGTAGCTTTAAGTAATGGTGAAAAGGTAGAAGAATTGGATTACTATATTAGGGACCAACTCTTGTATCATTTGGGAAAGCTATGCATTCCACAAACAGAGAGAATTAACATAATTAGGGAGGCACATACTTCTCTAATATCAGGTCATTTTGGTGTAAGAGAAACAATTGCACAACTGCAAAGATACTGCTATTGGCCAAAAATGCATGAAAGATTTTCTAGATATATAAGAGGGTGTACCATGTGTGCTAAAAGTAAGCCCAACAATAGAAAACTAGGCTTGTACACTCCACTGCCCATCCCTTCCCATCCTTGGGAAAGTGTTTCCATGGACTTTGTTGGGGGATTACCAAAATCTAGAAAGGGACATGACTATTTATATGTTATTATGGATAGGTTCAGCAAAATGTGTATTTTAATATCTTGTAATAAGAAGATTACAACTGAACAAACAGTGAAATTGTTCTTTTAGCATGTCTCGGTGCATTTTGGGTTACCCACTTCCATAGTATCTAATTGAGACTCCCAATTTGTTGGGAAGTTTTGGTCAAGTCTATGGGAATTAATGGACACCACACTGAATAAAAGCACAGCCTTTCATCCACAGACAGATGGCCAAATAGAGGTAGTCAACCGGACAATGATCCAGTTTCTCAAGGGTTATTGCAGCTAGCATCTCAAGCTTTGGGATGAAAATTTATGTTATGTGTAAAATGCTTACAACCATGCTAAACATTCTTCTGCACAGAGATCTCCTTTTGAGACCTATTTTGGTTTTATACCAAGGTCTCCCTTGGATTTTGTCTTCGAAAAAGACATAGCAGTTGCTAGACACAATGATGTGGATAAAGCAACCAGATTTGTTGAACAGATCCAAGAGATTCAACAAGCAATGTAGGAACAACTGGAAAAGAGCCCAGCCAAATACAAGGCAAGGCATGATAAACACCTGGTGGAGCACAACTTCCAGGATGGCGATCAAGTCTGGCTATATATCAACAAGGACAGAATGCAAGGTGAAGGAAAGAAGCTGAAACCAACAAGGTATGGGCCTTTCAAGGTACTTGATAAAATTAGTGAGAATGCTTTCCGCCTTGGTCTGCCAGCATACATGCACATCTCTTCAATAGTAAATGCAGAAAATTTAAGACTGCTTGAACCTTCATTAATTGAAGATCATGAAGAGCAAAATCAATTGCCTTCCATTGATGATATGTTGCCTGAATACCTCAATGAGTTGCAGGAAGATACAGTTCTGGATAGGAAGGTGAGGACAACACACAAAGGAGATGTTCAGTACCTAAGGATTGGAGTCAAAGGTTTAAAACCCAGAAGTGCAAAATGGATAGAGATTGGGCAAGTGAGGCATCAATATCCTCACTTGATTGATGCTTGAAAACCAACTTTTGGTGGTCCAAAAGCCTTTTTCAGTGGGAAGGCATGAACCAAATGGATCCAAGAATGCCTCTAAGTCTTCATAAAATTATCAAAAATCATGCCAAAGCAAAAAATCCTTTAAAAGGATTGAAAACATCATAAGAAGGACACCCTTAGCTGAGAGAAAAAATACTATCGGGTAGCCCAAAACTCGTGAAATCATGAAAAAAACAGAGTAATTGCAAGTGGAATAGGTGATGCATAGTAGCCATCCGATTTGGCCAATCAACGGTCCAAATCAGATCGGGAAATTGCAATCAGTGAAGAATATCGGCGGGGATAGACACTTTATATATATAAATTGTGATGAGCAAATGACAGAGTGAATCTGGATCATTGATCAAGCACGAAGATCAACAACCCATATCACGTCGTGGGATCATTGTCGAAGCATACAGAGGAGTGCTTTATAATGGCCAGAGGGTTGTTGCAATGAACGATTGCAATATATCGCATCGCCGCATCACATCAGAACTATGCAGTGGAGCGGGCCAAATATCAATAAGGGCAGCAATATTACGGACCCGACAATATAATAGGCGGAATTGCATATATGTTGAAGTCCGGAAAACTGTGTTTTCCTTTGTAAATCGCATTTCCGTGAACAAATGAAAAACCAAAGGGAATGGCGCAGATGCGATGTTGCGGACCCGAAAGGGTTTATCAACAATATTAAACGAGATTTCAAGTTTGGAATGTGGGGATTTACAGTGTTTTAGTGTAGTTTCATATTAAACAAAATACACAAAGGCGGAGCCCTTCCGATATGTGATTTCTGATCTATGAACGGACCCGATAGAGAAATGAAACATATTTAAGGACTTTTAAAGTCCAATATACGAGGTTTTGGTAGATTTCTTCATTTCAATTGCATTTCCCTATGTTTTAACATAGCATGACTGCCTTAAGAATTTCAGAGACCCGGGTACTCTGGCGTTATGGATAGGTGGCCACCTCCCCTCCGTACATTAAAAAATGAATTAAAAACATAGGCAGGGGGATTCTAAGTGTTTAGAGTCTGAAAAGACTGAGAGCTGAGGATGTGAAACAAACAAGCAACATGGTTGGCTTTAAAAGCCACAGACAGAGAGCATAATAGGGGGAGAGCAGTATTTAGGAGAATGCTGAGACAGAGTTGGGATAGAGAGCATTAGGGGAGTTTGTGTACTCATAGGGAACTTGAGAGGTTCAAGTAAACTCTTATTGTTGTATTTTTTTGTGTGTGAGGCTTAAGTTGAGCTCACTGTCTGCTTGAAGACATAATAGAGAGGCCATCACTGAAGGCTGGACCAGGAGATGTAGCCTAGGAGTATTGGGTGAACTCCTTATTAAATTTGTCATGTGTGATTTATTATGTTTGTTTACTACTTCTTTGTTTGTGCATTTCAAAATCTTATCGATCCATTGCATATAATGACATAGACTAATCCATGCAGATAAGTCTGTAATACCTTATTAATTGTCTTAGATCGCATTTTGAAATCAAAGTAGTTGCTCAATTCTTGATGAAGGATGCTAAGATGTGGTGGAGACGGAAGATGGATCAAATTTCCAATGGTGATGCTGAGGAAATCTCTACTTGGGACGACATGAAGAAATATTTACAAACTCATTTCAGCCCACAAGATGAGACTTTGGATGCAAGGACAAAGATCAAGTACATGAAGCAAACACGAAGTCTACAAGCATATCAATAAGAATTCTCTAGTGCGATCTTGGAGTTACCTTATATGGAGGAAAAGGACAAGGTGTTCAATTTCATCATAGGATTGAAGCCTTGGGCACAGAATGAAGTGAAGAGGCAGAAGATCAAGGCACTAGAAGAAGCATTTTTTGCAGTTGATCGCTTGGTAGAACATTATGATGAAGGGATTGAAGAGAGAAAGAAGAAGTCTGATAAACCAAAGGAGAAGTATACAAAAGAAGAGGCTTCGAGATCGAATGACAAGTTGAAGAGGAAGAAGCTTTTGAAGTGTTGGACATGTGAAGAACCACACATGGTGAAGAATTGTGCTTAAAGACCGAAAGTGGTAGCAGTAACATAGGCTGATGTGAAGAAGAAGAAAGAAGAACCATCTATTGTAGTGATGCAAATTCTGGGAGCTGCAGCAGCAATGAAAGCAGTCTCACAATGAGGTCTTGAAAGGAACAAGCTGGAGTATGTGGAAATGAAGATTGGGTAAGGCACTGTTTTCATAATGGTGGATAGTGGTGCGACTCATAACTTCATGAGGGAAGAAACTGTGAGGAATATTGGGTTGAAGTTTATGCCAACTCAAGCATAGTTGAAAGTAGTGAATTCTCTAACTGATTCAGTGATTGGTATAATAGAGAAAGTGGATGTGAGCATAGGTGAATTGATGGGGAAAGTCAATTTCAAGATCGTGTGAATAGACAACTATGAAGTTGTATTGGGTATGGAATTTATGAAACAATTTGAAGCTATGATGGTGCCACACATGAAGAAGTTGTACATTAATGACGGGTAGGATGATGATTGTATAGGGGTATCAACCATGGGAGTTACGACAGTTGAGTGTAAATTGACAATGACGAATGTGGAGGAAGTCAAGCAGGATGAAGAACTTTATAAGAGGTTGTATTCTGTGGAGACAAAAATTATGGAGTAGTCATGAGTTATTAGAGCATTATCGGATAGTATCTTAGATTTGATGAGCATACCAGAGGCAGTGGAAGAAGATGAAGATGCTAAACCAGAAGTTTAGGTGGAAAGTCGATAAGAATACATGTAGAGATTGGAGGAGGAAGATCCATACAGGTGGATTGAGCTACTAGCTTAGGAAGAGGGAGACCCTTCAACCTTCACTTCCTCCCTCTCTTCTTAGATTGACATGGAGATGAGGCTCATTGTTAGTTGCTCATGGCAATGAGTCTCTTATATTTTGAGCAGACATTTGGGGAGATATGGGCATGATTGACAGTAGGATACAGAGATGAGTCATGATGATGTAGGGGACATGCATTATTGTGGAGGTGATGTACGGTTGAATTAGATACCCAACTAACTAGTCACCAACACGAGGGGATCTAACACATGATTTTCTTTCAGAGTTTGGTAGATTGGTGGCATGAAGCAGGTCATAAGTGGATCCATCTAGGTTCCCATACTGATGGTCTTAGTGATGGTGGTTGTTGGGATGGTGTTGTCGAGGATGAAAACATTTTTAGAGTGGTGGAGTATGTCAAGTCCACGAGTTGACATGGTTATGTGCGACGAGACGAGTCAGAGGAAAGCCCAGTTTTATGCGATAAGTTGTGTAGAGATGAGCTTAGTTAAATGTGATGAGACAACATGGTGCGTGAGACAACACAGGGGTTGAAAAACCAAAAAGGAGAATTCAGATAAGTGTTGGGAAGATGGGCAGCCGTGGAGAATATATATCACTGGGCCGACGTGTAGTTGGGCTGACGTGTGGTTGAGCCAATGTCTAGTTGGGCTGATGTGTAGTTGGGCCAATGTGTGGATTAGCCAATGTCTAGTTGGGCCGACGTGAACAATTTGTGACATAGTGGAAAGAGACTTCAGTTTAGAGGAAGGTTGAGCCCCTCAAACACATGAGCACCCGTATATATAAAGGAGGGACACTTGGAGGAATTGTCCAAGTGAACTCAAGCAAGTGAGAAATCCATCTAAGGAAGGGCAAACAAGCAAGAGGATAAGGAAAAGGGTGAAGACAGTAGGTGGGACGAGGACCGAAGCAACCTTAGCCTGAATTTTTGAAGTACCATAGGTGTGGGTTCCTTAACATGGAAAGGGTAGTTACACATGACCTGGCGGGCGACGCAAGCGCAGGTTGGGTGCACCAACCCAGATAGGTGGGCACACAGACCTGGCGAGCATACCGTAGGTGCAGGTGGGTGCATCAACACAGATAGTGGGGTGCACACGACCTGGTGGGAAAACGCAAGTGCAGGGCGGGCACGACGATGCAGAGGTTAGGCGACCCGACCTGGTGAAAGTTGCAGTGCAGAGTAGGAGCAACAACATGGAGGTTGGGCATACATGAGCCGATGAGAGGATGCAAACAGGTTGTGTTTGTGGACACGGATGTTGGGCGGCCCAACCCCACAAAGGCTATAGGGAAAGAGTTGGGCGCACAGACACGATAGGTGGGTGACTCGACGCGGTGGGTGACCCGACCTAGTGGGCGACCCGACCCGGTAGGAAACCTAACACAGTGGGTAGCCAAGCTATAAAATTAAGGAAGATTGCAGGTTGACTAGTGGACTTCGTTGAAGGGAAATTTGAGGTTTTGAAGCAAAGGGAAAATTGCATATTTTACACTTGTAAAGATATTGAACTAATATTGCTAATTGGGTAGACACTTTATTGGGGAGTTGCCCCTCCCATTGAAGAAAAGTGTATTTCCATTGTGCATATGAATAATGATATGATGATGTGATGAATATATGAATTTTTATTTCCACTGCATTATAATACTTAGTAGAATTGGAAGAAAATTAACTAAGTGTTGATGAGTTAGGCGTATTTTGTACTCACGAGTATTGGTGAAAAGAAAATGGGTAGCGGTGCCGCATCTGCCTATGTGTAGTTGAAATACTACCACCAAGATAGGGGCATGACACAACCAATCTCATCAATGCTTGCCTCTAAATACTTTCTATTTATAAGGGCTAAATGAATAGAGCACATGCACATTTGCTCAGTGATGGAAACAATAACATATCATTTGACTGTTTCAAAGGATATCAAAATAAAGCAATCTTATCATTCTCTTCTAGCTCCTACACTACGAGATATCCAAGAAGAGTCCTCACCAACAATGCATCTTATCCACTATGTTGTTCTAGTCATAATAAGTCTGCAACTAGAGACTCTTCAATATTTTTCTCAAAATCGCATAGAACATTGTCTCTATGAGTTCAATTTAGATGTAAATGGGGCTGAAATACATAATCCACCCAATAAATGAATCTGGGTCATCAAATATTCTATTGGCTTGCATAGATTCCATCCCTTGCTTATGCAACCCCTATAATTACTATGAATAAGAGGATCATTTCACCATCACACAAAAACCACTAGCTCATCCCCACCATATGTGGGATTTCGACATGAGTTACAAGTAGAATAATAGATCACAAATGGCAATTAAGTAGTCAAATTATATTAACTCGGAAAATTATATTTACAAAGGACTTTATTTTTTTATTTTTTCTTTTATAACAGAAAAAGGTTCTTCATTTTCAATAAATATGATTTTAAATAAAACATGAATGGAGCTCCAAATTCCCATCTGCAATACGCCTCAAGGAACTTAAAAGGACTCAAAACCCATAAAAAAGGATTGGAGATACATCCATCTATTCAGCAGCATACCAGAATAAACCTATAAGATCCATATGGACTCAGCAACTACCATAGGATCCTTTCACTAAACTTCAAAGAAACATATAGAAAAGAGAGCCTCTACCCTGCACGAAAGAAAGCCAACAAGCAAAAATCATTTGATAACAAAAAGAAATAGAAGTACCATGATAATAAGAAGATAGAGAGGAAAAAATAGATCATAGGAAAAGCCTAAGAGATATAGGACCGAAAGGATCCTAAGACATAAAAGAACCATCCTGTAGGAATTCAAAATGAAACAACCTAGGTAGGTAAGAAACCCCAAGCTTGGATAGGGCATCTTCCTCAGAGTTCTACTCCTAATAGACATGCTGAAAGGAAAGGTTAGTGAAAAAGGGTAGAAAAGGCTAGATGTTTTTCATCCAATAAAATAAGGTAGGCACCTCAATATATATTTTCCCCTGAACCCACTCTATGACCAATTTTGAGTCACCAAAAACCAAAATCTTATCAATGGCTAGTCAAATAGCGCATTGGAGAGCCCTCCACAAAGCAACCACCTCCACCCTGCAACTTGAGTTAGGACCACCACGCCAGTAGAAACAAAAGACATGAGAAGGACTGAGGTTAATGTATAATCCACATCCACACTATCCACCAGATAAATCTTGGTCAAAATATTTGATGGGAAACAAATCCCTAGGTCCTTATAGTAAATTGAGGACTAGCAGGGCTTTGGACACCATGGGCTTATCTATAGGAAATAGGAAACAATTTGGAGACTTGTGCCCAAATTTTTTTGAGGTTTGTTATAGAAAATGCAGGCATTCCTAAAGCGTCATTTACCCTAGAAAATGTACAATGGAATGGCTTTAAAAGCTCTCAACCTAGAGGACCAAAAGCCAAGGCATGAGAAGATAAAATATCGATCTGCCACTACCTTGATATTAAAAAAATTCAATACTTCCTCCCAGATGGAAACTGCAAAAGGATAGATTAAAAAAAATGATAAAAATCTTCAAAATCCAACCGACAAATTGGACATCTCCCTAGACCTAGAAAGCCTCTTTGTTATGAAACCAACTCACAAAAAGATAGAAAAGAGAGATCAACGCCTTCAAAATAAGCCTCTTCGAGGGGGCAACCTCCTTTACATTACACAAATGAATAATTCTTGGATGATTCAAATGAAAAAACATCTTTTCTATATATAGGAGTATAAGGGATCACAGTATAACCAAAGCCTACCTAATAATAATAATATATGGGAACAAAAATAACAATAGTGGGCTTCTATGGGGCACAATAATAACAGTATGGGGAAAATAGGGGCACAACAATAACAATAAGGGATACAGTGACAATAGTAATGGGGAATCACTAGTATTCTAGGGACTTAACATGCTCCTTTTCTTCAAAAAAGTTTTGTCCTCAATGCTTGAGTAGTTTTGGATGCTTATGTATAAAATTCTGATCCTCCCATGTGGAATATTCAATGGGTAAGTTCTTCCACTTGATGAGATACTTTGAAATTGATCGATTTCGTAGCTGTCGAGTTCTTGTTTCTTTGACTGCTTCAGGTTCCAATATGATTTTTCCTTCCTCATCAAGTTCTAGAAATATTGTTCGAATTGGGAGCTTGTCACCTATAATCTTCTTTCAGAATGAAACATGGAAAACTGGGTGCACTCGGGAAGCTGTATGAAGCTCCAATTTGTATGCCATAGCACGTATCTTTTGTAACACCTTGTATGAGCCACAATACTTTGGTGATAATTTATTATCCTTTCTAGCTTTCTTGAGGGACATTTGTTTATATGGTTGTAGCCGTAGGAATACCCAATCACCTACATCAAAAATTCTTTCACTGTGATGTTGATCTGCTTGTTGTTTCATTCTATTCTACACCAAGGTGAGGTTATCCTTTAAGAGTTGGAGAACTTGTTGTTGATGCTCGATGTGATCTTCCATAGGTTGAACCTTAGAATTTTCTCTTAAATATGATGCGATGGATGGTGGATGATATCCATAAAGTTCCATAAATGGGGTCATTTTTGTGTAGTATGGAAGGAAGTGTTATACCACCATTCAGCCAGAGGAAACCATTTGACCCATTGTGTCTGTTTATCAAATACGAAGCAAAAAATATACCCTTCCAAACATTTGTTTACTATCTCAATTTTCCCATTAGATTAAGGATGATAAGATGAGCTATGAGATAACTGAGTACCAATACAAGAAAATAATTATGTCCAAAATTTTCAGTGAAAATGGGATCTCTGTCGCTTACAATCATCTTTGGGTTTCCATGTAGCTTTTGCATTGTTTCCATAAATGCAGTAGAAACTGTACTCGCTTTAAATGAATGAGATAATGCACAAAAGTGTGCATACTTGGTAAGTCTGTCAACTGCCACCATGATAACACTCTTTCCTTCGGACTTGGGTAAACCTATGATAAAATCCATTGAAACATCCTCCCAACGTTGGCTTGGAATGGATAAAGGTTGTAATAGACCTAGGGTCTTAATTGTTTCAACTTTATTTTGTTGGAAAACCAAACATTCCGCCACAAAATTTTGAATATCCGATTTAAGGCCATCCTAAAAAAAATCCTTCTTAACCCTGTGGTAAGTTTTTAGAAATCCTAAGTGCCCTCCTAAGGGAGAGGTGTGAAATTCCCTAAGAATATTTTGTTTGAGTTTGGAATTCTTACATAGGTATAACCGATCTTTGTACCGTAACGAATAATTTTTCCAACTAAATGTATCAAATGTACTAGGATCTTGTTGTAACTTTTGAATAAGTTCCCACATTGTTGGGTATGGAGCCTGATTATCTTTTGTATTCAAAGGTATCGCCGCATTGGACCCCAGTTCATAATGGAGCAGCAATTCCGCCCATAAAATATTCGTTGCATGGGGGCTCGAAGGGAGGGTGGCACCCCCGAAGCTAAACATAGATGTAAAATTGCCTTGTAAAATGTTGTAATTTCGTATTCAATTTGGGTCGTTCATTAGGCAAAGATTTGACAGTAGAAGTTATGTTTAATTTAGGGTTTTTTTCCCTAGAAGGCAACCCCTCACTATATACAAGGGAATTTTATTGTATCTATGTAGATCTGTATTCTGAGTGAGGAAGAGAGAGGAGATTGAGAGCGAAAAGGGAATTACAATGGATCTGTTGTAGGTTGTATCTCTTTAGTTTGTTGCATAATATAAAGGAAGGACTAGTTGTTTCTCCGTGGATGTAGCCCAAACTATGTGAACCACATATATTTGTGTCTCTCTTGTTTTATGCATTTTTTGTGTTTATATTTCTGCAATATTTTATGTGTTCCGTTTCTCTGTTATATATAATTTTCTAACAACTGGTATCAGAGCCATAGGGCTATTTGCTGATAAACTCGCAGGAGAGAAGGGTTCCTGGTTTGAGTGGGAGAAATGGCAGAAGATGGTAGGTTTAGGGTTGAAAAATTTAATGGCCAAAACTATTAGTTGTGGAATATGCAAATGGAATATTATCTTTATGAGAGAGATCTGTACCAACCATTGAGAATAAAGGCAAAGAAGCCAACGAGTATGACAGACACAAAATGGGATATTCTTGACAGAAAGGAACTTGGAACAATACGGTTGTGCCTAGTGGCATCGGTAGCATTTAATATTTTGAAGAAAACGACAACAGAGGGTTTAATGTCGACAATGGCCAAGCTATATGAAAAACCCTCGGCCTCAAATAAGGTATTTCTTGTGAAGTGTTTATTTAATATGAAAATGTCAGAAGGTTGATCTGTTGTTGATCATTTAAATGAGTTTAAGACAGTTACCAGTCAGTTAAGTTCTATAGGGGTAACTTTTGATGATGAAGTTACGGCTTTGTTACTTCTGTGCTCATTTCCAGAAAGTTGGAATGGTTTAGTTATGGCCATTAGTAACTCTATCTCTAGATCTAGTACTTTAAAGTTTGATGATGTTGTCAGTGCAATCCTTAGCAAGGAAATGTGACAGAAAAGCTCCGGTGAGATATCAGGTAATGCTTTGACTGCAAAGACTAGGTGAAGAAAAATGGAAATAGGAAAGAGCCAAGGATATCGCAGTCAAGGAAAGGAAGATCCAAGTCTAGATCGGGGATAGTGTGCTGGAAATGTAGGAAGAAAGGACACCTGAAGAAAGACTGCAAGTCTCAGAAGAGAAAAGAAGGAGATGCGCAGCGAGAAAACAATCATGAAGCGAATGTGACAGGTGATGTGTTGCAAGATACTTTGATTATTTCTTTAGAAAATATTATTGATGCCTAGGTGGTAGATTCAGGGGCCTCATTCCATGCCACACCTGATAGGAAACATTTTCATGATTATGTTCAAAGAGATTTTGGATAGGTTCGATTGGGTGTTGATAAACCCTGTAAAATCATTGGAATGGGTACAATTTTCATAAAACAACATAATGGAAATCAATGGCTATTGAAGGAGGTAAGGCACGATCCAGATCTAAAGAAAAATGTTATTTCAACAAGGCAGTTGGGAGGTGAAGGCTGTGTGACTACTTTTACAGATAACACCTGGAAGGTCACTAGAGGATCCTTGGTAATAGCAAAAGGAGAAAAGGTTGGTACGTTGTATTTATGCAATGGTATTTCTAATTATGCTAACGCTTTAACCTCTACAGGAGAAGATATGACATTGTGGCATCATAGGCTCAAACACATGAGTGAGAAGGCGATGCAGATTCTTCACTCAAGAAATTTGTTGCCAGGTTTGAAGCATGTTGTTTTAAAATTCTGTGAAAATTGTGTTTATGGAAAACAGAAGAGAGTCAGATTCCTCATAGTTGGGAAAGAGAAGAAGAGCAAAAAAATAGAGCTTGTGCATACAAATGTATGGGGACCTACTCGTGTATCATCTCTTGGTGGCTCTCGTTATTATGTTACTTTTATTGATGATGCAACCAGAAAGACCTGGATTTATTGTATTCGAAATAAATCTAATGTATTTGATACTTTTAAGAAAGCGAAATCTTTGGCTGAAAATGAAACAGGAAAAAGGTTGAAGTGTCTCAGATCAGACAATGGAGGTGAATATTGAAACAAAGAGTTTGATAGGTACTATTCAGAGAATGGAATTCACAGAGAGAAGACAGTTCCAGGAACACCACAGGAAAATGGTCAGAAAGGATGAACAGGATAATCATGGAGCGTGCAAGGTGCATGAGATTACATGTAGGATTTCCTTTACAATTTTGGGTAGATGTTGTAGATATTGCTATTTATTTAATAAACAAAGGGCCTTCAAGTTCCTTGGATGGTGGTATTCCAGAGGAGGCATGGACACGTAAAAGGTAAACTACTCATTTTTAAATACTTTTTGTTGTGAAGCCTTTGTCCACATTAATAACAAAAATAGAACAAATCTTGAGGCAAAATCAAAGAAATGTACCTTTATTGGATATGGTGTTAATGATTTTGGTTATCGCTGTTATGATTATGAAAAAAAAACAAAATCATCAGGAGCAGACATGTCATATTCATTGAAAAGTTTTTATATAAGGATCAGTTGTAGGAAAAGAAACAGGAAAAAGTAAATAGAGAATACACAGTGCCTGAAGAGATCACAGAAAAAATGATGGTGCCTAAAAATCATAATGATCAACAGCCAGAACAACAACCACAACAACAACAAGCACCTCAAACACTTGAAAATGGTGTTAGAAGATCTACCAGGATAAGTAGACCCCCTAAATGATATTCTCCTTCATTATATTATGTATTGTTCACTGATTCTGGTAAACCAAAATGTTATGAAGAAGCAGGACAAGTAGAAACTAGGAATAAGTGGGAGCAAGCCATAAAAGAAGAGATGGACTCCTTAGCATATAACCAAACTCGGGACTTAGTCAGTTTGCTTGCAGGTAAAACAACATTGCATAATAAATGGGTTTACAAGTTGAAGGAAGAAGATGGAGGTAGAAAAATGTATAAAGCTAGACTTGTGATGAAAGGGTTTCCACGGAAAAAGGGTATAGACTTTGATGAGATATTTTCTCTTGTTGTTAAAATGACTTCAATTAGAACTATTTTAAGTCTAGTAGCAGCTGAAGATTTGCATCTTGAGTAGTTAGATGTAAAGACAACCTTTCTCCATGGGGATTTGGAGGAGGAGATATAGATGCAGTAGCCACAAGGATATGGGGTAAAAGGTAAGGATAAACTAGTGTGCAGGCTGAAGAAGAGCTTGTATGGCTTAAAACGGGCTCCAAGGTAGTGGTATCTAAAATTTGACAGGTTTATGTCTGAACAAGGTTATACTAGATGTCACTTTGATCATTGTGTTTATCTCAAAATCGCAAAATTATGGCAGCTATATTATATTGTTATTGTATGTAGATGACATGCTTTTTGCAGGTTCTAACATCCAGGAAATAAATGTGATCAAAAGAAAATTTGCGAACTCATTTGTAATGAAGGATTTGGGTGCTGCAAAACAAATCCTTGGTACGAGAATAACTAGAGACATGAAGAATTGAAAATTAACATTGTCTCAAATTGAGTACATAGAAAAGGTGTTGAAAAGGTTTAATATGCAAAATGAAAAACTAGTTAGTATACCTTTGGCTAACCATTTCAAATTAAGTAAGGAGGAGTGTCCCAAGACTTAGGAAGAAATGGATCATATGTCTAAAGTTCCATATGCATCAACAGTTGTAAGCTTTTTGTATGCAATGGTCTGCACAAGGCCTGATATTGCACATGCAATGGGAGTTGTAAGTAGGTACATGAACAATCCAAGAAAAGAACATTGGATGGCAATGAAGTGGATTCTCATGTATTTGAGAGGTACCACAAATCAAACATTATGCTTTGGTGGTTCAAACGTTGCTCTACAGGGATATGTTGATGCAGATATGGCGGGTGATAGAGATAATAAGAGGAGCACAACAGGGTATGTCTTTAATGTAGGTGGAACAACTGTCAGTTGGGTCTCAAAACTACAAAGCGTTGTTTCACTCTCAACAATAGAAGCAGAGTATATTCCTGCTATAGAGGCTAGTAAAGAAATGATTTGGTTACAAAGGTTTCTGGATGAATTGGGTAAGAAGCAAAAGTTGGGAAGGTTATACAGTGACATCCAAAGTGCCATATATTTTGCAAAGAACTCTGCATTTCATTCCAAGACTAAACATATACAACTCAAGTACCATTTCATATGGTCAGGGTTGGAAGATGGAAAATTGAAGTTGGAAAAGATACACACTAGCCAAATCATGCAGATATGTTAACAAAATTTGTAACCAGGGAGAAACTGAGAATATGCTCAGTTTCAATTGGTATTCAAGTGTGATGAAGAAGATGAGAAATAGCCAGGCCCAAAGTGAAGTCATTGTCCAGCAAATCAAGTAGCGGTGGAGTTGTTATAATCAGTCTCCAAGTGAGAGATTGTTAGGTGTGGAACCTGATTATGTTATATATTCAAAGGTATCGCTGCATTGGACCCCAATTCATAATGGGGCGGCAATGCCTCTCATAAAATATTCACTGCAGGGGGGGTCCAAGGGGGGTGGCTGCGACCTTTGGGAGCCCCCCCTAGTGGGGGGATCAGGGGCAACACCCCCGAAGCTGAAAATAGATGTAAATTTGCCTTGTAAATTTTTTTAATTTCATAGTCAATCTGAGCCATTCATTAGGCAAAGATCTGATGGTAGAAGTTATGTTTAATTTAGGGGTTTTTTCCCTATAAGGCAACCCCTTGCTATATATCAGGGAATTGTATTGTGTCTATGTAGATCTGTATTCTGAGTGAGGAAGATAGAGGAGATTGAGAGTGAAGAGGGAATTACAATGGATCTGTTGTAGGTTGTATCTCTTCAATTTGTTGGATAATATAAAAGAAGGACTGGCTGTTTCACCATGGATGTAGCCCAAACTAGGTGAACCATGTATATCTGCGTCTCTCTTGTTTTATGCGTTTTTTGTGTTTATATTTTTCAAATATTTTATATGTTCCATTGCTTTGTAATATATAATTTTCTAACACACACTTCTTCGTCATTATTCCATTCATCCCATGCTTCATTCATCCAACTTGGTTGGATAATAGAAATGGCGCAAAGAAATGCTTCCACATCCTCATCCTTTCTTGAGAGTGCATCTGCCACAACATTTTGCTTCCCTATTTTGTAGATGATTTCAATGTCATAACCCAACATCTTCGTGACCCATTTTTATTGCTCTTCAGAAGGTAATCTTTGTTCTAAAAAGTATTTAAGACTATCATGATCTATTTTACCTTGAAGTTTCTTCCCATTAGCTATGGTCACCATTTCTTAAGTGCATGTAATATTGCCAACATTTCCTTCTCATAGATAACTTTGTGTAAATACTTTCCTTTGATTAGACGAATTTAGAAAGAAATGGGTCTTTCTTCTTGCATTAAAACAACACCAATTCCATTTCCTGAAGCATCAAATTCCACAATAAAGGTTTTTGTGATTTCTGGTGTAGTTAAAATCGGTGCTTGGCACATTGCCTCTTTAATATGTTCAAAGGCATTTGCTTCTTCTGGAGTCCATGAAAATGCATCTTTCTTCAATAATGTTGTTAGAGGTGCTATTATTCTCCCACAATTCTGAATAAACTTGCGATAATACTATGTCAACCCAAGAAACCATCATAGATGCTTTATGGATGTGGGGATTTTCCATTCCTTAATGGTTTTAATTTTTCTAGGGTCTACCTTAACACCTTCACGATCTACAATATGACCCAGATATTCCACCTCTTGTACTCCAAAGAAATATTTAGAGCTTTTTGCATATAATTATTTCTCCTCCAATAGTTTGAGCACCCTGTCAACATGTTGAACATGATGCTTCCAAGACTTGTTGTAGATTAATATATCATCAAAAAATACTAACACAAATTTTCTAAGGGTGAGTTTGAAAATGATATTCATCAAACCTTGAAATGTAGAAGATGCATTGGTAAGGCCAAAAGGCATTACCAAAAATTCATAATGACCGTCATGAGTTCTAAATGTTGTTTTCAGAATGTCTTCAGTCTTCATTCTTATTTGATGATATCTTGAATGAAGATCCAACTTGGTGAAGTAAATTGATCCATGCAATTCATCCAATAATTCATCAATGACATGAATGGGAAATTTATTTATAATAGTGAGCTTATTGAGCTCCCTATAATCTGGACACATGCGCCATGATCCATCCTTCTTGTGAGCCAATACTACTGAAGTAGAGAAATAACTTTGACTGGGTTGAGTTATACCAGCCTCTAGCATTTCTACAACCATATGTTCAATTTCAATCTTTTGAGCATAGGGGTATCTTTAAGGCCTGATGTTTGGAGGAACACTTCCTGGAATCAAATGAATATAATGATCATGATCACGAATAGGTGGGAGGCCTTTGGGAGTCTCAAATACCTTGGAATGATTGTACAAAACGTTTTAGAGATCTGGAGAAATACATAATTTCTATGTGGGAACCTCTAGTGAGCATAATTGTGCAATTATGCCTCATTGTTCTTTCTTTAGAAGCTTCGTCATTTTGTTAGAGCTAATTATCTTCCCTGGTTTCCCTGTGATACCCCTTAATTCAAATGTCTTTCCTTTTGAAGAAAATTTCATGAAAAGTTCTTGAAAATTAAAAGCCATTGTACCCAAGGATTGTAGCCATTGGACTCCTAGTACAACATTAGCACCACCCATTAGAATGGAAATCATTGGGCTATTCAATACATATTCTCCCATGGATAGCTTGATATTATGGCACTTTCATGAGAAATTTATGGTTCCTTCACTTGCAACCATCAGTTGACACTCTGGTGCAGGATATAAGAAGAAATTCAATTCCTTGGCTATCTTACAATGAATAAAATTATGGGTACTTCCCAAATCAATCAACACTATTACCTTTCTCTGATATGCCCTTCTATCTGATAGTTTGAGGAGTGGTATTCTAGCCATGCAATACAAGATATGTTGATTCATTTCTCTTTATCTATCATTTGTTCCTGGGTATATCCTAATTTTGAACTTTTTTATCCTTCTTTCCTCCTCTTCACAATCTATGTAAAATAATTTCTTCTCAGCACACTTATGACCTTTAGTGTATTTTCTATCACAATTGTAACAAAGCCCTTTTTCTATTTTTTCTTCCAATTGTTGTGGTGTCAACATTGTTGGTTTTGGATGGCTAGGGGAATCAACACTTCCATCTTTATGATTGTGAGTGGTAGGCTTCCTTGTTGCCATAATTTTGCTTTCCATTTTTCTTGCCAACCTGAATGCCTTCTGCAATGAATCAGGTTCCCAAAGGTGAACCTCATGTTGGATGTTATCCTTTAAAGACCCTATGAACAAATCAATCCTATGCTCCTCTAGGATATCTTTTACCTTATATTCAATTTTTGAAAGTCCTCAATGTGCTCCATAATTGAACCCTTTTGTTTGAGATTTATCAATTGGCTAAAAAAAGTGTTTCTTTTTGTATCCTCATAATGTGCTATCATTTCATTCGTAAAAATAGCCCAAGTGACAACTTGTTTACGAGAGCAAAGCCATCGATACCATACAAACTGATTTGGTTCCAAATATAAAGTTGCAATGCGTAACTTTTGTGTGTTTTGCATATTATGGAGATCAAAAAATTGCTCCATCTGTAGTATCCATTTAATAAGA
This sequence comes from Pinus taeda, assembly GCA_000404065.3. Classification (NCBI taxonomy): domain Eukaryota; kingdom Viridiplantae; phylum Streptophyta; class Pinopsida; order Pinales; family Pinaceae; genus Pinus; species Pinus taeda. The sequence continues at coordinate 28,648 of APFE030003396.1, forward strand.
TCCTTGCCATCAAACATCCTCATATTGATCTTTGGAACATGGTGGTTCTAAAATCCAATGTTAGAGTCTATGAAATCACAATTAACGTTTATTTTGTTCTCATCATGAGTTTCCTTTACTACCCTTTCACCATTAGTAAGAATTTCTTGTAGAAACTTTGTCAAATATGCCTTCAAATCTTCCATCTTAGTTTCCACGCCTTTCTTTAAATAATCCACCTTAGCTTCCATGCCATCCATCTTAGCTTCCACATCATCCATCTTAGCTTCCACATCATTCATCTTAGCTTCTACGCCTTTTTTTAAACCATCCATATTATATTCCATGCCATACATCTTAGCTTCTACGTCTTTTTTTAAACCATCCATCTTAGCTTCTGTTAATTTTTGTGTAAGTGAAATTTGCTGCACTTGGTCTCGTAATTTTGATATATCATATTGCATTTCTTCCTCTTCTTCATGAGTCATGCTAGAGCTTTCAGGTTTCTTACTAGGTGTTTCCATTTTCTTTCTTTCAGGGCATCAATTACTGATAATAATTCTTCACTATGCCCTTTGAATTCCTTCAAACTAAGTTTTCAAACCAAAAATTTAAAAAACCTACACACCTTTTTTCACTTTGTAGGAGCTCGATATTGCATTTGTTGTATCTCTATAGTTTTGGATCTCCAAGGTCTGAAATTTCTTCTTGTGATAATCCTCTGAGTATTCTTTCTAACCCCGCAAGTCTGATCAAGATTGGATTCTCCAAATGACGAGATATGCCAAATCTCCCACAATGACCTGATTATAGACTTGTTCAGTAGAGAGAGCTTGTACGAAGTGCCATGTGTCACTATTTTAACATTAGAATATGAAACTGATACAAAGAAAACTACAGTTTGTCCTCTATCTATAACTTCTTACAAAATTTCAATCTAATGCTTAGAAAAAAGTTATGACGATTTTACCTAGGTCACCTGTTTGAGATATAATTTGGGATCCTGCAAAAACCCTAACTTCCTTGGATCATATCTCTTAAAATACAGCGAGACAAGATCTCAAAATTTAGACCCGAGGTTTAACCAATTTCAGCTAAAATGGGGTTTTTTCACTTCTGAAATGTTGTAGAAAAGGTTATAGAGAAAATGCCATGATGACTTGTTTGGAGTAGCGAAACCCTAGAATCCAAGCTCTGATACCAAATGTTATGAAACCAACTCGCAAAAAAATAGAAAAGAGAGATAAGCGCCTTCAAAATAAGCATCTTCGAGGGTTAAACCTCCTTTACTTTATAGAAATGAATAATTCTTGGATGATTCAAATAACAAAACCTCCTTTCTATATATATGAGTCTAAGGGATGACAATATAACCAAAGCCGACCTAACAATAATAATATAAGGGAACAAAAATAACAATAGTGGGCTTCTATGGGGCACAATAATAACCCTATGGGGACAATAGGGGCACAACAATAATAATAATAGATACAATGGCAATAGTAATGGGGGAATCATTAGTATTATAGGGACTTCATCAAGCTTTCCCAAGTGAGAATGTGGTTATGGAGGGTTATCTAAGTAAAGCACTTTAGATTTAAAGGGGAACCCCATTTCAACATAAGCACAGTCCATTATTCATAGAGGCCAGAATGATTATTTGTTGAGATGTAAGAGTATATATCTTTTGTAGAGATAGTGCTGATAGAAATACACCCTTGCCACACAAGCTTGTATGACTTATGTGATAGAAATTCCCCAACATCAAACAAAAATTTGTGACAATGTTCCCATTCAAGCTCAAAATCCTCTAGAATGCCTAACTTCCAAGAGTGTGATCAAGTAGCTTGAGAGAATAATGAGGGATCTTGATCACAAAGGCTAGGTACTATGAAAACACCTTGTTAATTTAGAAACTGGCGAGAGACTGTGATGTCCAGAAATTCCCTTAATGGTATCCAAGCCAATATAAACCCTTTCACCATTACCCATCTGCCAACTTAGATTACCACAAAGTCAATGTTTTTCCGCCATCATGATGCGCTAGATGTATGAAACTCTACTTTTGGAGGGAGCTCCAACAACTACCCAATCCTCTAAGCTAGATTGTTGCAAATACTTTCCATAGATAATTTCTTACCAAATACCCTATTCATTAAAGACTAACCAAAAAAATCTTAGATGATAAGGAAATATTACCTTAGGCTCATTGTTCAACAATTTTTGCTTCCCTGTTATGTGAACACTCTAACTCTCCCTTAATTTCCAAGGCCTTTATCTCTATACACAAAATTTTACAAGCATAAGATATCCCACCTGAATAATTGCATGGGATATATTTCCCATTAATGTAAAACTAATTCACAACTCAAGTAGACACAAGTCATGTTTACAAAAGGCCCATTCGTCCATAAGGCCAGCTCACTAAAACATACTAATAGCTCTGTTGTCTCAAATTCTTCTAGAACATGGACACTTATAATAACGTAAAAAATTGCATATCTCTACTTTATACATGAAATTCATTTTGTGGAAAATTACAAGAGACCTTTGGAAAAATTAATTTATTGGGGACGATGCTCCTGCATCAAACTCATCGGGTGGAAAAAATTTTACCTCTTGGTCAAATGATTAAATCCTCCAGGATCCTAAACAAAGACATTTCGTCATTAATATGCATAGTTGTGTTGTTATTCCAACTCTAGTTTTAGTTTTCTAGGACCCCACATATAATTATGCAATATGCCCCTTACGTTGCTGGGAAAATATTGCACAGTCAACTTCTTGTCCTTGCTAGCTATTGTCCTCCTTTGTTTGTAAACTTATGTGGGTATTTTAAATTGCATCAACATCCTTATCTTATGGACTTCAAGTTCCATCTTGGTCCTATTGCCATCTTCATTCAACTTAAATTTACCATGTTGAATCTGATTCATCAACTTTTCCTCCAAGGATCTCAACTCCACCAATAACTTTAAAGTATCCTCATCACCATTTATGAGAAGTTCATTCAAATATTTATCTTCATCTTCATAATTACCCTCATATGCTCTTCCCAAGGCATTCAATCTTGTTAAATTCAACAACAAATTATTTGCTTGCATAACCATCCTTATTTTTGTCCAACATGATCTCCCAATGTATTCTAGGAGATAAATTTATCACTCTTGGCCTTTGATTATGAAAATATGTCTCAACTTTTATTGAGGACATTCCTCTATCCATCGAGTAAACAAGTTTTTCCTTTGGAAACTCAACACCTACATTCACACACCAATTATAAATTTTAAAAACATAAGGCTTCGCAACCTCTTCTATCACTTCCCTCTACATTTCTCCCTCATGTGCTAAGGTATTCCTTCGGTGCTCCTTATAAGGAAATAATATATTCTCTTCATTTAAGAGGAAATTGAATTATGTCCTTCTTGGTTGATTTGAAAAACCAAGCTTTCATCCGCAATCTTTATGGAATCTCTAGGTGGTTGTCCATTTTCGGAAAAACTCATTGTTTCCTCCTACACTCCTCCTTTTATATGTTGTTCATAGTTCCTATCTTCTTTTATATTGTTTCCTCTTATATTATCCTCATTTTGTATGACAACTTGTGATGATTGTCCCTCTTTCTAACCTGCACATAACAACAAATGATCATTTTTAAAGGAGTGAGGCTCTTCAGCCTCCATTAATGTTTCTAGCATCTGTTGTAGATTTGAACTTGTTTCGTAGTCCATGAGACCTCCAAATAGTCTCATCCCCTTAAAATTATCATCCCCATTCGAACTTATAAATTATAATATTGTTTAAGGGTTATTCTTCCACCTCAATATCCTGGTTCTCATATACTACCAAGGCTATCACTATCAACTACTTGCAACATTCTTTCTTTGCTTGCCTCTGGTTTTGAGAGGTAGTCCTTGTGCCTTATTCTCTGTATAGGACATTCTGTCCATGCCCTTGCTCTGCATTCACATGAAGTTACCATTTCTTCTTGTTGACTTTCCATAGGAGCTTCTTCACATTCCCTGAGACATTCGATTAGTGTCTCATCAACATCCTCTTTTTGCATCTCCCTTTGCTTCTTTAGACTTTGCACATAGTCCATGAGACTCTCAGATAGTTTCCCTTCAACATATTCCTCTCTTATTGAAACATTTAACAGGGGCTTCAACTCCTTCCCTGGCCTCTTATGGATATTCTTCTTGAAACTCTTAAGTATGATAAGAAACTTGAACCTACCCATCAAGTTTAATCTCTATCTCTGGTCTTCTCATTACAACATAATATTTACTAAATTGATCCTCTCTTTCAACTCAACCATCTCCTTATCAAATTCCTCTTAGCTTAATTTATTTTGCATGCCATTCCTCTAGGAATCAGTTTCTCCTCTATTATGGATTTTCTTTGAACCTTGATTATGCCCATCAGTAGCCATCTCTTTTCCTCCCTTCTTGTGAGTTTTCACTTTCCCACTCTGAGCTACAAACAAGTCATTGTAACAAGTCTCATCCATTGTTTGTTAAATGAACACCTCACCTCCACCTAGCTATTGGTATCCTTTAGTTCCCTCATTTGGAACATATTAAGCACTCCTTTCTCCTCTCCAGCTTCTGTTACACCTTTCTCATGCCTTTTGAATTGATACTTCTGTTCTCTTCTCTTAAGGACCTCCCATTTCTCCTTCACTCTCCAACTGAAACTAGGATTTCTCCTTTAGTAACCTCTCTTGCTACAATGGTTCTTGCCACTCTTGATAATTCTGAAAATACTTTATAGATATCATTGGTTGTAATTATGCCACCCACATCTGCTACCACCCATAATTATTAGCTTTCTTGCCAAAATTTAAACAACTTAATGACCAGTTACCTATCAGGGACTCTTCTCAATTTCTCTTCCATCTCTTCACTTGAATGGGTTTTCTTTCACTACTTCTAGTTCTTCTTTTATTTAGATAGAAATTCCTTCCTATGTGGCTATATCCTATATTTTATGATGTATACTTTCAACATAAAACTATCATTCATTATTAAATTAATTAGAGAAATCATTACCTTTTAGTCTAGCTTATTCTCCTCCTCGCTAGCTACAACATCTGTTGGATGCAATGATAATTCTTGAAAAATATGTTCGGCTTTGATACCACTTAATAGAAGTCTCCCTTGGTGGCCTACCAAATATACCTAGGATCCTCAAAATCACCATTTCCAATCACTCAAAACCTTTGCAAACGGTGAGACCAAATCCCTTTTCGAACCTTCAAAGAAACCAAGGAACTCACATTACCTACTCTCTCTCAAAACCCACGTGTCTGTGCCCTTTTTTTCTTTGCTACAGGTGGTGGAACTCCATTTCTCTTCTCTATTATTTTTTCAAATAAATTCACAATCCCTCTCCCCATGGATTGTAATCAAATTAAAATACATAGGTTGTGGGTTCCATAAGAACAAGTTGATATCATACCTTTATGTTCTTTTCTTGTTGGTGAGTCCCGAATGAGTGAGAGGTCGGACTTACATCTCCTTTCTGAATTTTTTCACGACGTTGGAGCCAACTTATCCAAGGCCCAACTTAGTTCTATTAGAGGTCTAGGTCGGGATCTTATTCTCCATCAATATTATCCACATTATTTCGACTTATTTGAATGCCAACTAGAATGACCATTCCCACTAAGGTCGGAGGGTCAGCCCCCTTTTCAGATTTCTTCACTTGTTTTTTCCTAAAATCCGACCTCCCCCCGCTGGAGTTTCACAATGGAAGTATTTACATCGTCATCAACTAATTGGGCATGTGACGCTTCAAAACATTCCCCATAGAACTCATCGATGAAACCTCTAATAAATATTTCCTTAGGGTTTGCACCCATTTACCCATGGACCTCCGATCCACGGGTCTCCAGAAGGGATTTTAGACATTCTTTGAACATGATATGTGATTATCCAGGAGGCTAACACTCAATTTGGTCAAACCCATCTCATCAATGCTTTCATATAAATAAATTCAATTTATAAGGACTAAACGAATAAATCATAGGTGCATTTACTCAGTGATGGAAACAATGACATATCACCTTATGTTTTCGAAATATATCAAAAGAAAGCAATCTTATCATTCTCTTCTAGCTCTCATGGTGCAAGATCTCCAAGTAAAGTCCTCACCAACAATGCATCTTACCCACCTTGTCACTGTACTCATAATAAGTCTACAAGTAGAGCTTCTTCAATATTTTGATCAAGTTCATGTAGATCGTTCTCTCTTAATTCACTCTAGATGTAAATGGATATGAAATACAAAATCCACTCAACAAATGAATCCAAGTCATCGATAATTCTATTGGCTTGCAGAGATTTTGCCCCTTTCTAATGGAACCCCTATTATTAGTCTCACCTTGAGGATCATTTCACCATCACATAGAAACCACTAGCTCATCCTCACCTATTTGTGGGATTTTGACATGAGTTATAGGGCCCACAATAATAGATCACAAATGGCAAGTAAGTAATTAAATTATATTAACTCATAATATCATATTTACAAAGGACTTACCATAGGCTCATTGTTGATCCCTTTCGGCCTCCATGTTATGTGAAAAAACTATCTATCCCCTAATTCCCAAGACCTCTATCTCTAGACACAATATTTTATAGGCATGAAATATCCCACTAGAATAATCACATGGGACATATGTCCTAGTGATCTAAAACTGATTTACAACTCAACTTGACACATGTCATATTTACAAAAAGCCTGTTTTTCCATAATGCCACCTCAACGAAACTAACTAATAACTTGGATCTCTCAAATTCTTCTAGATTTTGGACACTTGAAATAACATAAATTTTTTGCTATCTCTACTTTATACATGAAATTCATTTTAGGGAAAATTTCATGAGACTTTTGGAAAAATGAATTCCTCGGGGACGATGCTCCTACATCGTGAATAATAATTATTCTAACAAAATCATTTTTGTAATTATCAAGCCATATACTTCAATTACCTCATCAGAACTCCAAAGTTTGTCGTGTAACATAGTTTTGGTTGGAAATTTTTGCTTCAATTAATGGGCACACCAAATCAAATATTTTATTTTATCTTATTTGGGGTTTATGAAGGTAATTGTTTTTTCTCAATTGCATGTTAGTCCTGTTAGGAATTATGTTCCCTTAGAGTTAAATAAATGTAAATAATATAATTATTTATAAAAAATAAAAAAATTATATTAAAAAATGATAAAAATATGTGAATAACATATCAATAATGATCGTAATCTTAAATAAATTTTAAATTTTAAATATTCCATATTGTTTATAGATAACAAATATGGAAAAAAAAGAATTGGAGATGGTGAGATGCTCATGTTAGACACTGCTCACAACCTCTCTCACATTCATGAATCCAACATACAAATACATTTATAGGAAATACAATGTAGCTCAATAGTTTGAAAATATTCCTAAAAAAATAGGATTTGAAGATTAAATAAGACATGCAATCTTAACTAAGATTTAACAAAGCACAAAATAGACTAATAATGATTGTATCTAGAAATTTCTCCATTATTCTACCAACGCTCCCTATTAATGGAGAATTGTGTTCTCTATCACACCTACTTGACTCTTAAGTATTTCAAACTCTACCTTTTTAGGAGGCCTAGTAAAGATGTCAGCCACATTTTTATTGGTATTATAATGAAAAAAAAAAAAAATCCTTAGAATGTGTGTTTTCTGTAAGAAAATTATAGTGAGTATCAATTTGCTTTGATCTTGCCTGGTGCACATGATTATTAGCTAGTTTAATGAAACTTTGATTATCATATTTTATTATTTTTGGCATTTTCTATTCTTCTCCCATGTCTTCAAGAATCTGTCTCAACCAAATTGGTTCACAAGTAGCACTGCACAAAGCTTTGTACTCATCTTCAATTGGTGACAAAGGACCAATTAGTTGTTTCTTGCTACTCCATAACATGATCTTGGATCTAAGGTTGAATTGATATCTTGAAGTTGATCTTATGTCATTGGGATTTTTAGCCAAAGCTAGTTCAGATACCGAAGGACTCTCTTTGTTGCTTATCAACAGATTCCAATAGGACTTTCCATGAAATGTCTAAAAACATTGACTAAATATTCTATGTCTAGCCTTGTTGTAGTGAGATAGTTTATACTTCCCATCAATTAACAATATAATGTACCATGCACCTCTCTTTTCCATCATCATTGTAGAGTTTGGCATTCCATTCTAAAGGAATTGACACAACCTTACATTGATCGATATAGAACCTTTTGAGTAGCTCCCTTGTATATTTTCTTTTAACCATTGTTTAACTAACTTCTCTCCATATTTCGAGTGAGAAATAATGAAACTCACAAAGGTATTTCATATCAAACACCTATGATAGTTTCCTTTTAGTTTTGTTAATCAACATAGATGCATTTTATGTCATAATAAGATCATCAACATACAATGAAATCACATAAATATGCCCCTTCTAATTTATCTTGATATATAAGATATGATCATTCTTACTTACTTTTCATAAAACCTTTTAGAAGAAAGAAAGAGTCAATTTTTACATACCAAGATTGTGTTGCTTGTTTCAACCGATATAAATCTTTCTATAATCTACACACAATACACCCTTGACCCTTCTTTACAAATATTTTTGGATAAACGAGATATACTTCCTTTAGTTCCCCATTCAAAAAAGATAACTTAACAAATGGCTGATGAGTTTCCAATTATATTTTGCAACTAATGTAATCGTTACTCTAATTGTGTTTAGATTTGCTACAGAGATACTACCAATAGAGATACACCTTCCCCACACAATCTTGTCTAACTTACATGATAGAAAAATCCCAAAATCACACAAAAATTTGTGATAATGTTCCCATTCAAGCCCGAACTCCTCTAGAATGCCTAATTCCCAAGAGTGCAACCAAGTAGCTACACAGAATAATGAGGTATGTTGATCACAAATACTAACTACTGTGAAAACACCCTTCTAGTTTAGAAATTGGTGAGAGACTGTGATGTCCAGAAATTCCCTTGATGGGGTCCAAGCCAATATAAACCCTTTCAGCATTACCCACCTGCCAAATTAGATTACCACATAGTCAAGGTTTTTCCACCATCATGATGTACTAGATGTATGAATCTCTACTTTTGTAGGGAGCTCCAACAACTACCCAATCCTCTAAACTAGATTTTTGCAAATACTTTCCATAGATAACTTCTTACCAAATACCCTATTCATTAAACATTGTCCACAAAATCTTAGATAACAAGGAAATATTACCATAGGCTCATTGTTGAGCACTTTCGGCCTCCCTATTATGTGAAAACTATAACTCTCCCTTAATTCCAAGACCTTTATCTCTATATACAATATTTTACAAGCATAAAATATCCCACCACAATAATCACATGGCATATATGTCCAAGTAATCTAAAACTAATTCACAATTGAAGTAGACATAAGTCATATTTACAAAAGGCCCATTTGTCCATAAGGCTAGCTCATTGAAACTAACTAATAACTTTGTTGTATTAGATTCTTCTAGAATTTGGACAATTGTAATAACATAAAAATATGCATATCTCTACTTTATACATGAAATTCATTTTGGGGAAAATTACAAGAGACCTTTGGAAAAATGAGTTTCTTGGGGATGATGCTCCTACATCAAACTCCATGGGTGGAAAACGTTTGACCTCCTAGAAAGTGATTAAATCCTCTAGGATCTCAAACAAAATGCTTTCGTCATTAATATGAATAGTTTCATTGTTGTTCCAAATCTGGTTTCAGTCTACCATGACCCCACACACAATCCTACAATATGCCACTTATGTTTCTGGGAATATATTGCATAGTCAACAGTGTGTCCTTGTTGGTTATTTTCCTCCTTTGTTTGTACACATATGTGGGTATTTTAAATTCCATCAACATCCTCATCTTATGGAATTCAACTTCCAGCTTGGTCCTATTACCATCTTCCTTCAACTCAAATTTCCCACGTTGAATGTTTATCATCTGATTCATCACATTTTCCTCCAAGGATCTCAACTCCACCAATAACTTTAAAGTGTCCTTATCACCCTTTATGAGAATTTCATTCAAATATTTATCTTCATCTTCATAAGCTTCCCCATACAGAAATTACCTGCATATGAATTATAAAACATAGAAAATAAACAATGCGAGATAATAACACATAAAACACATATACATAGAGATTTCACCCTGGATCCCAAAACCGGGACTGCCAACTTTATTTTTCATTATGTTCCTTTCAATGTTACAATACATAATTATACATGTTGAAGCATCCAATACCATTGACTGAAAACCATCTTGTCCAAAACCATGGACCAAAAACCATCGCATCCAAAACCATATGCGAAAACCATGCACAAAACCATAGGTAGGCCCGCCAAACCTAATATAGGGTCCAATTTTTTTTTTCCCTGGGGCACTTCCCCAGACCCTGTAGAGGGGGGCTACCTGCCCCGCTCAAACCCCCTGTGACCCCCCTGTTGCACAATCGGCGCAATGAAGGGGGGGCTCCACCCCCCTCTAACCCCCCGATTAACTACGTAATCTAGTTGTGGAAAGAATATAGCACAACCCAACATTATCCCACTTGTTGTTTTCTTTCCACAGGGGGCCACAACAGAGCTTGGTCATTTATCGAGCCCTATAATGCCCATTGTTTCTCTAGACCAAGATAACTTCTTAGAGCTCACAGATTTTTTTAGTACATCTGCAGTATTCTTCAAAGTGTCCACCTTTACCAGCAACACCTTTTTGTCTTCTATCATATCCCTCAGAAAGTGATACTGAACATCAATGTGCTTTGGCTTTGAATGATAAGCAGGGTTCTTTGCCAAGAAAATTGCACTTTCGCTGTCACAGTCTATCCTTATAGCTCCCTGTACTAACCCCATACTTGAACACAATCTTTGCAACCAAATTGCTTCCTTTCTTGCATGAGTGGTTGCCATATACTCTGCCTTTGTAGTTGATAGTGCCACTGCAGATTGTTTCTTACTCATCCAAACTGACTACACCTCCAAATAGGTTAAACACATACCCACTTGTAGATCTTCTCTGATCCAGATCTCCAACCCAGTCTGCATCAACAAAGCCATGAATATCC